>JAKOPK010000528.1:2626-16632 GCA_024195185.1 Coniferiporia weirii
CTAGCGATTTGCCATCGAACGACCCATGTCTCCGCTTAATGCTTGAAGGGGAATGAGAAGCCGCGCTGGCGGAGGGAGCGGGGAGTCCGTCACTAGACCACAGCACAACGGATGGCGTCGCGATGTTGGAAGAATGAGCCATACCAGAGGTAATCGTTACAGTCATGGAGGTGGACACAGGCTGATACTTAGCCGTTGCACTGGCGTCAATCGCGGACGTCATGCTCAGTCCGGTCCGAGTTGCATTCGAGCTCAACGATAGCGAAGCTGACGTCGCTGCGCTTTTACTGGACATACTTCCCGTCGAGGATGCTACGGTCGTTCCCGGATTCGTCGTAGCCACCGACTCGGAGAAGCATTTCTGCGTCACGGATGAGACTTCTGGATCAAATAAGAGTTTGGCGGGTGTACGCACCTGGAAGAAGTTGAAGTCCTTCTGGAACAACGAAGTTTGAGTCGAAGCGTCAAAGAGACCAGGGAAGGACCCTTCCGCTCCCACATCCACGGAGACACTGCCGTTTAGGTCGACGCAGCCATCGATTTCAGCAGAAGCACTTTTAGCTCCGCCAGTATCAATATTTCCGTCCGCACTCGCTTCAAGGCTTAGATCCAGAGTTGCTGACGTATCCACGTCTAAAAATACCGTCGCGGAGGCTCCGAAGGCGCTCAGACCAACATTCAGCTGCGGAAAATGCCTTCAGCAATTATGCACGTTTCCCACAAGGTCGATTGAGACGTGCTTACAGTGGGGATTAAGTGGGCCTCAAGAGTAGTGTTGGAGGAGACGCTCGGGCTAACCGAAAGCTTCAACGCTGGAAATCCCCAAAGCAGCACATCACTATGAATATCACTGCCATAATGCATGCGGACAAAAGAATGAACTCACGCCCGCTCTTAGGAGAGACCTTGGCTTTTGACGCTTGGTCAGCCGACTGTGGGAAGTACAGTGTCAGGTCGTCCAAACTGTAGGCGAGGTCGGTGCTTAGGTCGATATCGAGGTCGATTGTTGCCTTTGCTTCAGCTTCAAGAACGAATGATGGTCCAAGCGTGAAAATGCTAGATTGCCTCCATTGATTTGTGGCCCTTCGGTGTAAATGAAGACGGACTCACCCAGGAATGTCTATTCCAGCGAGGGGAAGTGTAAAAAGCGGTATTTTTCCAGAGTCCAGTTCACCCTGTAGAAGTGGTGTTTGGTCAACTCCGTTGCATATTGATGAACGGGCCGGGACAATGGGAAGGCGTGTGAACGTACGACAATATTTGCGTTAACATCGAGGGAACCGTTGATGTTTCCTGTCAATGCTAGGGTTGGTAAAACACTATTCAGCGCAAACTCTTCAAGGAAAAATAGAGAGTACTTACTTGCAAAGACACCTGCTTTCGACAAAGTCGGAGGGATGAGGGAGCCCGCAGCGACAAAGCCTAATGATACGTTCGCTCCCACTTGTACTCCGATGTCGACACTTATCCCAAGCTTCTCATTTGAGCATGAGAGCGACTCGTTGAAAAGATTGAACTGTTGATTTATGTTAATGGGTATAGTTGTCTCTTTGGAATCGTTGAAACCAGAGGTATATGATAGACGCTGCGAGATACCTTGAAGCGAATGGGGTGAGCCTCAGTGCACGATATAAACTATTGATAGATCGTACACTTACCCTTTAGCTTAGATGCAATAGAATACACAAGACCGCGCCGGTTAACCCTGCGAGAACGACTACGAAAAGCCGAGGGTTCCACGCCTCCGTCTCCGGCGGAATCAGAGGAAGTGGGCCCGGATATAAAAAATGTGACGTCGCCATTTCTGCGTATCGCTTGGTTAGTGCTACACGTCAATCGGTGAAAGAAGGGCTTACTGCGGTGGTGGTGCTTGGTCGAAGTCCATGTCAATTGAAAGAGCATACACCACGGGTGTCACTCCGCGTCGTAGCAGCCTGGACCTCATGCCGGCCGGGATGGCTTGATCCTCCGGTACCCAAGCGTTCGCAACGCGCGCAAATGGACCTGTTCCACACTGAGAGTGGGAACTGAATCAGTAGTATGCTAACGGCCGCGGAAAGTTATACGCACCTCCTCCGGCAGGCGTACTACGGTGTTCTCCGCACCATTTTGATATATATGGGAACACATATTTTCATCGCCCGAGCAAACGAGGCGGATATCTTGAGCAGGCATAGTCGCCGAACAGCCAAGAATTTCCCAACCCGCAGCAGTCGTTATGTCCGAAATTTGGTCAGGAGAACCGTTCTATAAGAGTAGTGAGCAAATAGTCGAAGGGATGGCACCCCAGAGGCATACAATTGAGATGCTTCCGGACATCGAGTTCTCGCTTGCGGGAACGTCGTACGAGCATACACCTTGTAAGCATGGCTTCGACCAATCGTTTGTGGCTAAGACAGCCAGAGGGAGCAAAGAAAAAAGAACGAGTAAAGAATTCGAAGAATTTGCCATCGGATAAAATAAAGTTGGTCAAGCGGCAAAAATAATTGTAGAAAGGGGGAAAAGAAAGCTAAGAAAAAAGAACGAAATAACGAAGACGAAGGAAATAACTAGAGCGGGGAGTGGGTCATCACCAGGATGTGCTCGTCGCTGTCGTCTTCCAGGCTTTGGCGAGGATTTATACCCCCGTGGAGAACAGGCGCCAAGAGGCGGTGTCACCGCCAGCGTCCTTTCCGCCCGAAACGAAAGCCAGGCAACCAGTAATCAAATGCACATGTGCAACGACCACCAAAGCCTCGCGCCGGGTTGCAAGGTACGAGCCGGTGCCGAAGATGCCGACTCGGAGTTCTTTCAACGGTGCGTTGAGGAAACAAGTCCTAGATTAACCTTTGATTCTACGATTTATAGCCGTGAGAAATCCTAGTTAAAAACTCAAACGACCATCTGCCCTCCCCGGCCTTCTCGTGCATGCGCAACTCAAAATTTGCGGCTTTTATCTTGTATTATCTCAAGACATTATAATCACAGTAACTTTCCCCAAAATCTTTCAAATTTAAAAGTAAGGTATAGCTAAGGGGTCACACTTGTAGTTGCAACTTGGACTCCTAATTAGGATAAGCGATCGGCAAGAGACAATCAAAGGATCGCCATGGTACCTGATCATTCCCCCACCTTGGCGGCCGATGCGTTCAGCAAACATCTCTGATGAAGCCAAGAAAGCAGAACATTTGACGGCTTAGTACTACAGCATCTTTGTAGGCGAGTCGAATGTGGTGAATGTCATAGACGCTGTACCGAAGGAGCGCGCGCGCACCTGATAACCCGATAGACGAGTTTGAGGCACATCACGACGAAATCCTCAACGAGCACGCGTCTCATCTTGCTTTAGTGGCCTCCTCCTGTGCATTAGCACCCAATGGCTAGACAGCTCAGCCATTACATTTTTTACTTGGGAAATAATACATCCACGATTGACTGTAAGTATACCGTGGTTGGGAAATATAACGCTTGCCGAATAGAACAAGATTCGTTGATTACATCGACAACTTGCCGTTGTTCTCTTGTATCAGCCGATCGAGATTAATAGATCACCCAAAAGACACCGGAAATAAATGAAACCTATTACACTGTACCAACAAACGAAGTTCCGGCCGTCCGCAGACGGAGCATGATGTCTCTTCAACCCACTATACGATGTACAGATTGACGCCAAAGTAGGAAATAGAAAGCAACGGGTTACGGCTCAGGAATCAATCGTTCGGCATTCACAGAGAACTGAATCTGTTTTGTTAGGTTCGGGGGGAGTTTCGGTGAGTAACTTGTAACCGGGAACGTGATGTAGTTAGAACTGACCCAGCGCTGGACAGGGTTTGGTTCACCACTGTGCTCAAAGTCGAAAGAACGCCCGAGGAGCAAGACAGGTCCCTCCTGGATAGCATGCTAAACGATGGCTGGCGCTTTTGCCTGCGCCTTGAGCCGGTAAGCCCGGACGTGAATGCAGAGAAGAGAGAAGGGGGCGCAGTTGGGCACGATCCGTTAGTCGTACTGTTTCCAGTCGAGTTTGAGATCAGCGAGTCTATATTCGCGAAGTTCGTAAAAGAGGTTTTTGGCGTTGCTACTGTCGCATCGGTCGGGGACGGTGCAGAAGTTGATACCGCGCTTGCCGAGGTCGGGAAGCATTGCTGTGAGCAAAAGGGGTTCAGCATACAGAGGATCATATGCTATCGGAGAGAACCCTCGGACCTGGAAGAAGTCAAAGTTCTTCGAGAAGAGGGTGAGGCTAAACGAATCTCCGAAGAGGCTGAAGAACGGGATCTCTCCCTCGGCGCCCACGTCGATGGATATCCCGCCCTGCACAGTGACGCATCCGTCGACCTGGTCCGATGTGCTCGTCGTCCCTCCCGAGTCCACGCTTCCGGTTGTACTCGCGTCCAGGCCAAGGTCCAAAATCGCGGCCGTGTCGAAGTCGAGGAAGACCGTTGCCGTCACACCGAACGCCTCTATGCCAAATTCGAGCTGTTCGGTAAAGACAAGGTTTACTAAGAGATAGAGCACAGGCGGGCCGGGGTGTATAAGAGGCTTACTGCGGGAATAAGATGGGCCTCCAGGGTTGCGTTGGATGTGACACCCGGGGTCACCGAAAGTGCTAACGCTGAAACCGACGCGGACGGGAGCACGTTTAGTCAGGGCAGTTCCAAGATGCAGACGATAGAAATGAACGAACGTATGTCCTTCGGCGTGGCACTGGCACTTGACGATTGGCTGAACGACGGAGGAAAGAAGAGTGAGAGATTGTCCACGCTGTAGGCGAGATTGACGCTGAGCTCCATGTCGATGTCGAGCGATGCTGTTGCCTCGGCATTCAAAGCAAACAAAGGCCCAATATTAACAATACTATTTTTGCGCGTCAGTCGGTAGCTTAGTCAAACACGCAATTAGAGCGGACGGTTGGCTTACTCGGGAATTGAAAGACCAGGAAGACCAATGGTGAAAAGGGGAATTTGTCCCGAATCAAGTTCACCCTGGAATGGAAACACGTTATGTTAGTATTCAGACTTAAAGCAAAGGCGCGACGTTAATGTGTCGGATCTTACAGCGAGGTCAGTGACAAAATTGAGCGTCCCGTCAAGATCTGCCGACAAGGCTAGAATGGAAAGAGAAGGTCAGTACATAGAGAACAACAACACAAGTAAACCGAGCGAACACGCGAAGACACCAAAGCTGTTAATCTGAGGGGGGATAATCGTGCCCTCCGCAACTACACCCAAGTCAAGTTGCCCTTGAACGTTCGCGATGACATCGACGCTCAACTTCGCCTGCACGTCATCGGAGCACACCAATGTCTGGTTGAAGACGTTGAACGGCTGGTTCAATTGAAAAGGGATCGAATCCGAGGTCTGGTTTCTCTGAAATGTGGTCGAGGACGAAACCGACTCGAACGCTGGGATGTAAATTATACCGTCATAAATTGGCTGGACAGCGCTCTGAGGAAAGAGAGCCTTACAGTTGAATGCGGACGTGATCACGCTGTCGAGATCTCCGCATCCAGTATCGCGCGAGCGCAGTCGGGAGGAAGGAGCTGTTATACTCGCGTTGCCAATGGCATCTCGCATGTTGGATCCGTAGACAACAAGAGAAACATTTCCATTTCTACGAGTCTCGTATTAGCTGGGTTAATCCTACTTTCCCAGGACTGGAAAAAACATACCTTGAAGAGGTTGCCTTACCAAAGTCCGTGTCCAGTGAGATAGCGTGCACGACCGGCGTCGTTCCGTCTCGTCGGACAATCCTGGAGCTTGTGTATTCCGGGATGTCCTGGTCCTCGGACACCCAAGCCCTGGAGACGCGAGCGAAGGGGCCCTTTCCGCACTGTTCATAAAGCATCAAGGTCAGTGAAGCGTTATTATTAGCAAAAAATGGAAATGACGCACTTCTTCCGGAAGGCGCACGATAGTGTGCTCGGCACCATTTTGAAATATGTGAACGCAGGAGGCATCGTCGCCCGAGCATACAAGACGGATATCCTGGGTCGAAACATTTGACGAGCAGTTGAGGATCTCCCACCCCGCGGCGGTCGTGATATCCGAGATCGAATAGGGGGACCCGCTCTGTATAGGGAGGAAGGGATGGGATAAGGGGGAAATATGATCAAACGCCGACTTTTTACGTTTGGGCGGTGGAATAAACCTACAATAAGCAAGCTCGCAGCCATAGAGTTTTCACTGGCTGGAATGTCGTAGGCACATTCGCCGTACAGACATGGCTTCGACCAGTCGTTGGCCGCCAAGGCCGCCAAAGGGAGCAGAGCCAGAAGGATGTTGGTTGAGGGGTTCATCATGATCTTTGCGGCCAGGGGAAACACCAAAGGGATAAAACTGCAGAAACTTATAGAACACGATGAGTCCCAAAAAGGGCCTAACGGGAAAACACATACATCTGCACAGACGCCATATTTAAATGTCGCCATGTCCATGAATCAAATTCTCGTGTTGTCCCTGTTCCTTGTTTGAGTTGCGCATGCACTTTGAGTTAGCAAGCGCCGTAAGTCGGTGTCTTACTTTCTGTACTACTATTGAGAAGTGTTAGCGCGTCGGCGATGGAATCAACTGTCCAGCTATTTCTGCCGTGTTTGTCCTGATCGGCGTCTTCGGGCAACATCAACGGAGCTCAGAAAGGGGTGTAAAGGCTGCAAAACCATTGTCCCGTGGGCGGTGGGCTGCGTTAGACGAGCGGGTGAGGCATACACGCGCAGCATAAGTAGTGATGGTGGCGGTAGGCGCCTTGATCCTCCCTCCTCCCCCAGGTTAAGGCTCAGAACTGTTCCATCACAATTGATTTCGATGTCAGCTGTGCCTCTTCAATCACCCGTCATCAAGCATCAGAATGCATGAATCGTGATACTGGTAGACTGGCGTTTCAAGTCGCGACTTAGACGCTGGTGTTCCAACTCATGCTGTACACTTCGCCATTCAAAGTGACTGACATCGAGCAGGTGTGACGGTGTGTTAACCGCAGCCTTGAGGCGGGAATATTTCAACTGAGGCTTGACATGACCATGACACTGGTAGTACATCGGGTTAATAAATCTTAACACTCTGGACAATAATGGAGATAATTTACCTTGGCCGATTTTCAGAGAGGGCAATTATCGTGCGCGTCTATCAGCTCTTGTGAATGCATGCACGGCGATCACAAGTGGACGATCTGATGATCGTAGATTGCCTTTCCAGATAAGGAAAGCATGGTCAGCGGGTAGAGCCGGACAACCTGCTCGCAACTCGATTGTTCAACCCAGCAGGAACAGGAGCCAGGAGAGCTAGCAGAGACAGGAGGAAGTTCCTTCGTGGCTTATCGTGCGGCTACTTGCTTTATTCTTGTTAAGAGCACTGGGCAGAGTCAGACGTAATGATGGTAGGAGGAACAACCAAAACCAGGGTCATCTCGCGGGTCCATTTGCAGCGAAAACCATCATCTTTGAATTGCGGGTAAGTGAAATAAATCAGTTGAAACCAAAACGGAGATAAGTATATGTAATACAGCAACACAATACAACGACAACGAGGCGTCCGCCACCCTCGTGCCGTGTGAATTTATTCATCCATTCCTATCCGAAGCAGTTATTAGCCGGGCGTCAAACATAAGCGTTAGAAACGGGGGTGGAGGGGGGAAGAAACGGAGGCCCCCCTGGGTCTATCCTATCGTCCATCGACAAAGTCAAGTGCGCTCTCCAGCCCACGCGCGAGACGGTCTGCACTGAAGGCGCTGCGGATACTTACGCCGCGCACAATACGGCGTACGTTGCCTATTCCTAGGGACCCGACACCGTTCGTAGAGCCATCGCCGCTGGACTCCGAACGTGACGTCGGGAGAGATCCGGAGCCAGAAAGAGACCCGGATCCGGACCCAGACCCAGATGCCGATCCAGACCCGGGTCCGAGGACGGACGAAGATGTCGACCTGTATGAGTTCGAGAGTGGCGGGGCCAACGAGGCGCGCGTGCGCGGCACATTCGAATGCTCACGCAGCTGCTCGTTCCACGAGGCCTGCGGGTCCGAGCGGGCATCCGGCACGCGTTCGACGTATGTCGTAATCGTTGTCGTCGTCGTACACATGTACTCGTACGGGGTCGGCATTGGATCGGTCGGCACGCCGATTATCGTCGCGGCCGAGACCGTACTCGAGCGCGAACGGCCTGCGCGCGAGCCCGACATGGAAGACTGAGGAGGAGACGCGTACGATAACGCGCGCGTGCGCGGGGGCGACGTTTCTGAGGGATCGTATTCTGAAGATGAGGGCGAAGAAGGGGAGACGGGGCCTGTAACGACTTCCGGTACTGAGACGGATCCCGGCCCGGAACTTGATGGTGTGGGAGCAGCGGGTAGCGGCGGGCGCTCAAAACGGTGCGCAAGGTCGCGCACCCAGCCGTCCCATTCGGCCTCGCTCTCAGCGTCGTCCTCGTCGTCAAGCTCGTCTGCCCACGCACCCGATCCGGTACCCGAACTCACGCTCGCGGTATCAGTATGCGGCTGGGCGGCGGCCACTTGGCGGCGTAGGCCTTCAGAGATGGATGGTGCGCGCGGGAGGTGGTGAAAGAATTGTGCGAGGTCGGGATCCAAGCATCCAGACCCTCCCACGCCGGTGAGGAAATAGTGCGCCATCGCCGGACCAACGTCGCCAAGTCCCGCATGGCGTGCACGCGCGCAAAGCGCAAGACGCCACTCGGGATACTGTACGCCGAAAAATCCGAGCGAAGGTGCGGAAGACGGGTCGGACGATTCCGACGAGGAAGGGGAGAGTGTGGGGCCGGAGGCGTAGCGCATGGGCTTCGGCGAGATGGGCGTCGGGACGACTGGCGAGGGGAGCGGTGTTTTCGGGACAGCCGTATTAGGTAGGAAGGACGAGGTAAGCGTGTGCGGCGCGAGGCGGTGGAGAACCCGCAACATGCTCTCATATGCTACAATTTCGATACATTAGGCAGCATCCCTGAGCGATTGTAAATTTCTTACAGCTTCTGCTAGGCATGTCAAGTACGACCCACGAACTTGTCTTTGATCGTTTTTGTTTTCGTCTGTCTTGGGGATGCCAAGGCGGCTGCGCGATACTGTAGGGCGCCCCGTCCGAATCCGTGCCATCGGCCGTGACGCTACGTCTGAATTTGGCGCAGATAATGCGCGATGAGCTTTTAGCCACGAATCCGAGCTGCTCCGGACCGCCGATCGCACTCAGTGCACTGATCGGGAACTTATGTGACGGCGCAGCGCCCGCGTCTTTGCAGAGGTTAAGCACTCCGCTGCGAATGATCGCCCAGCGCGGCTTCCACTCGACCCCGTGCATCTGTACCTGAACCTGTGTCTGCTCGTCCGCGGGGCGCGCACGCCGGCCATGCGGGCGCTCGGAGACGAGCACGGGCGACTCGAAGTACGGTTCGGCGTACGCGCTGCAGCTACTGCGCGGGAGGGGCACAATCGCGCCTGCCCGGTGCAGCTCGAGCAGCTCGAACGGGCGGGGCCGGTACCATGAGAGGTCCGCCTCGTCCTCGAGCACATACCCGCTCGAGAAACTGAAAAGCGTGTAGCGCGCGCTAGTGACGGCGTGTTCGGGCGCTGTACTCGCACGTTGCTGGTGAAAGGGCTTCGTGGGCACTGAGGGCAGGCCCTGTGTGGTTGGGCGGACTGGAGGGGATTTTGTGTAGTCGCTGGATGGGCCGGAGTCCGATGCGTGGTGATCTCTAATGGGATCATACGCGGCGAAGACGTCCCAGTCGTCGTCCTCGCCCTCCTCGGTCTCGCCCCACGATGCAGAATCGAGCGAGCTGCGTCGTGAGGGCGTGGAGAACGTTACGGGAGACGCCGGCCGAAACCGAGGCGGCTGGGGCGCGCTTGAGGTCCCCCAGGCGTTGCATTTAGAGAGGATCCAGTGCTTAATGTCCTTTACCTTCCAGGACGTGTCGACATGGGTGATGAGCCACTGGTCTAACGGCACTGCGGTACTTGACAGGTTAACACTGGCGTCGCAGGCAGACGCAGGAAACGCACCAAGTCTACACGCGATAGGCAGTGTGCGCGTCTTATCGTCCGCCAGAAACCTAGCAACCGTCATGTAGTCGTTCATAAGCCCTGATAGCGTTGCTGTCGTCGAGGTTCGCAGTTGCGAGCGTGTGCAACTGGAGCTTGGCTAAGCCCAAAAGCGATAATTGGTGCGAGCTTCTATCGCGCGTGCGCCTATCCGCTTTCAGGACAAGAAAAGTAGTTGAAAATCTCTGCGAACGCCGGTGAGGACGAGGGGAGAGTCAGCGACGGAGACGGAGACGGACCGGCGACGACGACGCCTGCGTTGCGCCGCCAATGAGCTGTGGGCGCGGATGCTCTTAGCCTGCCGACCTTCGCCACCGTCGATCACGTAATATCGCCGACGCTCGCGTGGCACGAGTCGACTCCTCGGAACTATATCTTGTCATCTTACCACTCGTATAAGTACCGGGGCCATTAAATTGCAATTATATCGGCACAGAGAAAAGACGAAGGAAGGCAGGTCACCGCCTCTCGCTCGACTTCCCTTTTTTCCTTCGTCGGGCATCTGGAATCTGGATTCTGCGGCGAGAAGTCTCCGCGCCGCTGGGAACCGGGCCCCGGCGCAAAGCCAACTGTTGCGGACCGCGAGCTTCGAGCTGCGCTCATAATGCGCGAGTTCATGCTGCGCACTATCACTGCACGGCGAAGCCTAAACCTGATGGCATGATACTCTGATACCAACTCTCCATACCGTCTTAAACCTTGCAAGTGCTAGCTCGGACGACGCTTTCTCCAACGTTATCTCTGATGCGTCTACGCCAAGCACCTTCTAGCCCGGCAGTGGCCACAGGCCTCCCGCTCTAGGCATACCGAACGCACCTTCGAGGCGCACTCGCTCCTTCCAAGTCTATGTGAGTCGGTCGTGGATCTAAGGTTTGCTCTGCGGGCGCACACTTCGATGCCTAGTCTTTGATCTGGCGCGTCTCAAGTTACGCAATCTGTCTACTTCTACCCCCATACGTCCACGTAGTAAATACCTCTGATTCACTCGAAACGCCTCCCTCGAAATCCTGTGCCGGCGGGTCTGTGTGTACCAGGAATCAACTCACTCTGCCAGGCTTCGGCCCTCTCGGCGTCCGCGACATCCGGCGCTTTCTCGTCTTCGATCTTTAAGTATCATACGGCAGAAGCAGAGCCACACCACGATCTCTATGCCTCGAAAAACGAAGGACAAAGGACGAAAAGCGAATGGGGCTCAAAGTGCGCTAACCCCGTGCTTCCCTTCACTATACACATCACACATCTTTCTCCCGACCCCCGCTCCCAAGTTACTCCCCCCAGTCTTTCCGGATCTCGGTCGACAGTGACTGACGGCGAGTCCGCTACCCCATAGCGGAAAGAACGCAACGTAGGAGCCACCGCCACCTGTTAGATGCTTCCTGCTTGGTATAATGATCACCGGTAGTTAGCACACCTGCATGCCTTCCCGCCTTCTTTCTTACATTAAAGATTCTCTTAGTCGACCGGTCGGGTCAAAGATAATAGCACTCGCGCAGTTATTTCAAACAACGGTCGACAGTCCTCCGGGGGTGCACTGCACAATTAATGATCGTCTGTGATTATAACCGTACTATTAACTCCCACATGTGTACAAACTAAAGACAATCGATCGGTTGTATGTTTTTTCTTCGGGCGCACTGTGCCGACTATAATTAATTAATAAACGTGCAAGCGTGCGTGTGTACGCGGTTTTGGAAGGCTCAAGTCGTGTCCGGCGAGGCACCTCACCCCCGCCCTCACCTAAGTACTAGTGCTCATCTTCTCCATAGAGCCGTAAGTTTGAATTGTATATCGCACAGCACACGAATTCGTTATGATGATCGTTCTCCGCCGGGCGATATATATTCTTCGACCCGGCATTGGTGGAGAAGATGAAAAGCGCAAGAAAAAGCAAGAAGAGAAAAGTACATCTGCGCAAATAAATTACATGCCAGGCCAAACGAGATACAAGTACAAGTAAACAATAGCGATAGCGGCGGACAGACAATCGATTGCCTGACATCGACGTGGGAGGCAAAAAGCAAAATGCAAGAGAACTGCAGGGACGGAAAACTTCTACCTTTGTGACGATAACTGTGGAGAGCGACGACAGTGATGCGATAAATTACAGAGTGAGGGGAAAAACAACTCGGAGATCAGACAAAACAAAGCAAAGCGAGAAAACTGAGAAAGCGGGAAAGCAAATACAGTACAAGCAGAGTCCGGGGGATCACTACGCACGGCGAAGGCTCGACCGCGCGACAATGATCGCGAGGGGAAGAGAAAGATGATGACAGTGATAATGAGAAAAAAATTGAAACGTGGTGCGATGTTTAAAAGCCGGGGGAGGGGAAGAAGCCACTCGCTCTTGCCCTCTACCCCATCGACTCGGGCGGTCAATCTGCGTATAGCCAGCTGCTCATACGAGATCACTGTTGGGACTCTATTGCGGTCCAAGCTCAGCGTACGTATGAGCTCGATCTAAAACAAGACATGAAACCAAGGTTAGCGTCCTATATCACTAGTACGGAACAAAATGGGACGCGCGTCTACTCACGGATCAGGGTACGCAGCGCTATCCATGGGCCCGGGGAAGCACCAACCGTGCTGGTCTCCTTCGACTGGCCACGTCCTCCCGGTATCGAGA
This sequence comes from Coniferiporia weirii, assembly GCA_024195185.1. NCBI lineage: Eukaryota > Fungi > Basidiomycota > Agaricomycetes > Hymenochaetales > Hymenochaetaceae > Coniferiporia > Coniferiporia weirii. The sequence goes on from JAKOPK010000528.1 coordinate 15,263, forward strand.
TTGATGTTGACGCGTGGCTCGCGCTGGAGTGGGCGCCGCACGAAGACCTGCGTTTCTTCGTTGTCCAGGTTCGTGCCAGGAAAGGCTGCACCGTGCACCCTGCGCACATCATCTGGGGCGAGCTCGTAGAAAACACCCCGTTCGAAGTCAATGCCCATCCTCTGCTGGCGCCGGAGCGGCTGAGCCATCAAACGCAAAGACGGAGGGAGGCTAAGCGGGGGGATATCGTCCTCGTCTTTGCGCTTCTTTGATGCTGGGCACCAGAACTCCGATTCTTCATCTGATCCACGGGCCCGTTTTCGTCCTTGAGGCTTCGGGACATCGCCTGTCGTAGACGACGCAGGATTGGGTTTCGAAAAAAGCTTCCGTTGTATGCGCTCCACGCAAGGCGAAGGTACAGGAGAGTAGGCGGGCAGAGGAGAAAATGTCGGCTCATGTTCACGAGGAGACTCCGCGTTACGTGCGCGGTTGGAGCTAGGGGAGTCGTTGATTGCTTCCCGTTCAGATGAAGGAGACCGCTGACGCTTCGTGCCCCTAGACTCGGAACCACGACCTCGGACGAGAGACGGCATCGGAACCACGACCGCAGCGACGGGTTTATCGGAGGGAATGTGGATAGGTCCGGTCGCCGCCCTCCAAGCCAGCTTCACCAGCTCTGGAGAAACCACGTGTTCAATCGGAATAGGAGCCGCTACTTCAGGATCGAGCATGTCGGGATGAAGGTAAGTCATGTCGTATGCGCTTATGATCTTCTTCGCAGCTTCGTCGTCAATGCCGATGAACTTAAGACCGAACGAGCCAAACTCGCGGTAACGGCGACCCATCCACTCTCCAGTGACAGCCAGGCGGTAAGTCGCGGGAAGCCGGTATACGCGCTTGCTCCGCTCGGGGTTGTCGAATCGGCTCTTCTCATTGTTTCCAATGTAGAGGTGGATCTCGGACTGCGTGGGCGGGGTCGAGTTGTTTGGGATTGCCCAATGGGCACGGGGTGCCAGCTTCTGGCCCTCGTACGTTGGGATCCCCGTGGCACGTAGCAACCTCCGGTAAGCGCCATGACCGAGCATCGCTGCACCGGAGATGAAGTCCATCTCATCGTCGCTGATATAGCGGATGGTGTAGAGACGATCCACATCCTCCGCCGTGAGGCTGTTGTAGGGGAGATCAAAGAGTCCGTGAAGGAAAAGCCAGCGCATGTAGTGAAACTGGAGCGCCTTTTCGTGTGCCTTGAAGATCTCGGGGACGCGGGGGTCATTGGGCGTGGGGCTCGTAGCAAAGTCGCGGACTTTAATGCCTTCTGCTCGGGCCGTGGCCACGACACCGGCGTTGACGTCGCTATCCTTGAGAGGTTCGTAGTTCACGCAAAGTGCGAG
>JAKOPK010000529.1:0-16614 GCA_024195185.1 Coniferiporia weirii
CTGGTTTCTCCTACGAAATATCATCGGTTTATACTGATATCCTTTCGCCCTTACTTCTACCACTGCAACTGAGCACCCTACTCAGTACGTTTATAAATTTAAGACTTTAGTATAGGATTCGGCTAATCATTGAATGCACGGGGGTAAACCTGAAATGCCCGACACCTGAGCTCGTTGAGACCAAGCTCTGAAGGGCATGTCAGCGTCCATAAGGTTAGAGCAGGTTGAACTCACTATCCGCGACGCGGTACACCGCCTTTGCAGAACACGGTTTAACTCTACCCGGATTTTGACGTTCCCAATCTCTGATCCATGCTCTTCTCGTCGGCGGAGCGAGGTTATTGTGCTCGGTTTGCGCGAGGAAGCGTCCAGATGGGGGATTGAGATTCTGGCCTTCGCCTTGCGATCGGATGGACAGCGAATGCGAAGGGACTGACGGCCCTGTAGAAGGAGGTGTGAGGAACGACGAAGCAAGGGGCGCGAATGTTATAGCATCTGTATAGAGCTAGAAAAAGGTTTTCATATGTATTTTGCACGTGAACTAGCAAGCGGAAGGCACACATAGTAAAGCACCGCCCAATATGTTGAGTAAGCAACATCTTTGGTAACAATTCTTGTCTTTCTTGGTCCTTTTTCTGTCCGTCTGATTGACCCAGTAACCGCTTTGGTCGGCTCTACACCAATGTCTCCCTCTACGTCCACTTTAAGATTATTTTGCCGAAGACTCGGTGGGCGAGGTAGTTTGAGCCGGACATTCCTCTCGCGTGTACTTTCGCTATTAGTGTGTCCGATACTGGACATGGTCTCATCACATTTGTCTTCGGCCAATATTGGTGAATCAGGTTCTGTGAGACACTGAACAGCTTCAGTGGCCATAGCGTGGGCGTTCCCGATTGGACTATCAGTATCAGATTGATGCGTTTGTTGATAATCATCTTCATCCTCGTCGGTGGTCATCGGCTCCTTTTCATCTTCAATATCGGAATCTTCAAGCTGGCGAGAATCATTCAACGTATCGAAATCTCCATCGGCGGCCGGAGCGGGCTCTAACTGACTCGGAGACATCCCCATGGTCTGTGTGAAGGACTCTGCGAAACCTGAGCCAAACACTGGGGGTGATTATCAAAAAAGGTACACATATTCAGACGACAGTCTATCTCACTTGACTCAAAATATTCGGCCCTAACCAAAATTGACCGAGCTGCAAAGATTTTTCTCGTTCCTCGTCCACCGGGAACTCGTCCCGGTAGGACAAACACTACATCAGAGTAAGTCGGATCATCTAAGAGGGATCCGACGACATCCAAGAGTTCCACTGGTACCGGACGCTGGGGCACCGGAGGTGGAACAGAAGGGGCAACAGGCGAAGAGCTGATAGTGCATGTTATCAAGAATGCATCGTGATTACGGACAGTGTTAGGCTGGTAGTACACGGTCTCCCGACGAGCAAACTGAGCCCAGCCCCAATTTGCGGTCTAAGATCATCCATATATTAGTAAAATTTGTGAAAATTACCGAGGATAAATCCACCTTCCAGGAGAACGAGTGGTCATTAGCCTCCTTTTGATTGAACAAGACGGTTCTCGCTACGCTGTAGAAGAGAAACGAGCTTGAATGAACTATGCAATATTATAATGACAGAAACATACTTCCGAAGTTCGAAACTAAATTTGTAGAGGCCTTCACGCACCCAACTACTTCAACGAGTTAAAACAGCTCGTCACTACTATATACACACAGCACAAAGACTGACTTTCCGTTCGTAGTATTATTCTTTTCACATAAGGTGGGCTGACAAGGGCATGAATTTGGAACTTTGATGGACTTGCGGCATGAAGGCAAGTGGATTTACCTCGCATGACAGATATAAACTGATATGTTGACCTCCTTCCGTACCGGAATTGGGATAAAAGAGTATCTGTGGGAAGACCGTCTCCGTACCAGAGAGATGTTCATCAAAATAAATCCTCCCACCTGCCAGCGGCCTCCACCAAATTTGACGGATCTCGTAACCTTAGACTTCGCTTCTCCTTTGCTGGGACATGATCACAAAATAAACTAAGACTTTCCAACTCGGAGCGCACCGGACGCGAAAGTTACCTCGATTCGAACAAGTTCTTCAGTCCGCGGACAGTCCAATCCAGTCTGACCGTGGAGCTCTCTTGATATTCTTTGAATTCCATTCGGGCCCTTGTTGGAGATCCTGCTCTACATGAGTCGGGGAGTAGACTGTTTTGGTCTCAGAAAGATATGTACTTGTCGCTGCCGCACACTGGGTAATAGTGTTCGCCTCCGCTAAAAATGGAAGGTGATTCCCATCAATAGAACGTTACGAGGCTGTACAACAGTAGAGAAGGTTTTGAGAAAGCGTACAGTCAAACTTGATAAGTAGTATGTTCTCAAGGGCCGATCTTCGGGTCTGACTCAGTCGACCCCGGTTCCCCGACCCGACCCGCGGGTCGGGCCATGGTGGGCTAGAGGGTCAGGCCGGGGTCCGAGTCGAAAGCTGGTCCCGACCCAGCACGTGACCCATATGGGTAAAAGTCAGCCTACCTTAATGACATATGATGGGACCTCTCTTGAAGGATGCAAGTTACATCATGAATTGTGTCAACTACGGCGATTACAAGTAGTGTTCAACCTAATAATCTCCTAAAGTCCTCTTGTCCCTTGTTCGAAGTAGGCACCTGAAGGCCGGCCCGGGTCGACTTTTCCGCACCATTGGAGTCCATGCTGGTTAGTCCCTGCTGCGAGACCTTCTTTGCTTTTCCCATTCCGATACGGGTCCTTGCAGTCGTAGCCCTAGGTAAAAACACCCCTTTTTTCTTTGGTGGATGACTTATATTGCTTGATACCTCCGTATTCGTTTCCTCTTCGAAGACACTCAAAGTCCGTCCGCCAAACTGCAAAGGTCCTGGAAAAAGGAGTAGTCTTCCCGCGTCCTAGACAATGAAAATACAAATACATAAGGATTGCAAAGTTGGGGCTGTAATTATGGAACAAACTCACCGCTATGCTAGACAGCTCGACAACTGCTTCCCCCGAGTCTTGGAAAACCTCTACTCGGTTCACAACAGCAATCTTCTCTAAGGCTTGCTGAAGGAGACCTTCTTGCGTGGCCGGAGGAAGACCTTTTATCCGGACGGATCGACTCATGAGATCAGCACGACGGCTGAGGCCGGTAGCAGGATGATCATTCTTAAGACGTGCGCGAACGCGAGAGTCGGCCATTGTGACTGCAATACGGCGGTTTTTAAGGTCTTGATTATTCGCCTGGAGTGCACTTGAGGCCGATGCCTGAAGTCTGCAATTAGCTCTATACTACATCCCGGATTATCACGTGAATTGGAAATACCTCGTCTTCAAATTCGACGAACGCAAATCCCTTCGAACGCCCTGCTTCATTCATAGACATACGCACTTCCTTAACAGAGCCATACTTCCGCAATGTGGTCAGCTGCCTGCAAACTAATTTCCCCGGGAGCACTCACAGCCCGAAACAACTTCTCTAGATCATCTCTCGTAGAAAACTTGCTCAAGCCGGCGACATACACTTCCCTGTCGTTTGCACCAGCGTCTGTGCGTTCTTTCTTACGCTCGGGATTTGAAATAAACACATTGAGAGGCAAACCGGGTTCCAGCTCTTTTCTATGTAAAGACAGAGCACTCTGGGCTGCATCGGGTGACGTGAATTGAATATAGCAAAATCGCCGTGTCATCTTATATTTCTTGCTTGGCCACCGCACGTCAAATATGACGCCGTACTAAAGGAGGGCATGTCAGCGAAAATACGGAGTCAGGGTAGGCCTTTCTTTACCTGTCCGAATAATTGGCGAATATAGGCGTCGTCCGCTTTCTCTGGGAAGTTCGTCACATAAAGCGTAGACTGCCACGCTAGATGCACGGAAATCTCCTGCCCATCGATACGCTTTTTATCCTTAGTAAGGCCTGCTGGGACGCTTTCCTGAAGAGACGCAACGTTGAGCGGATGGACGAGCGTAGGAAGAAGAGTGTACGCACTTTCTCCGAGAATTCAACAGTCGCTACATGAAAATCTGACATTTCCGTTATTTTGATTTCTCGAATGGCTCCGCACTGGACATTAAAAAGATGTCAGGGCGGCAAAGACGAAGTAAGCGAGCGTAAGCACATCTCTGAACATCATGTCGAGGTCTTGCTCAGTCACGGACGTTGGAAGCTGCGCGACGAAGACAGTAGCATTCTCGCGGTCTCTTTTTGGTGGAGCAGCATTTTCTGGTGCAGGACTTTCTGGTGCATATTCAGCAAAAATGAAAGAAAACGACTATCAAAGGAAAAGACTTGCCGGTCTTCATTTTTTTGCTGGTATCTGAACCAGTTTCGTGTTCATCTGCTTTCCGTTTTTTTAGATTTCCGGGGACAGGCCTGTCATCTTTTTCTACAGTTACAGCAGAAACCTCTGGGGTACTGAGCGGCATAGTGACAGTTTCCTCCGCTACCAGGTTCGATGATGCGACAGTCTGCGAAACCTGGTATGCTGCCCTTTGAGCTTCCTTAGCCCGCCTGGAGTTGACTTGAGTTTGTGCCAACTCGACTCTATTTAGACACTCCTGCAGTTCCTCGAGGGTTCCATGAAGATGCTCGAATGCGACCCATGCATCGAAGATCATCTCCGGCCAGTCGACGTTTTTCGGGGCGATGCTCTTGTATATTGCTCGCGCTTCATCATACTTCCCTTGTTTACTATAATTGCCAACCGGGATTAGGCGGAAAGGAACAGAAAGTAAACTACGAACATGAGGGATTCAACATAGATCGTCCAGGCCAGATAACTGGTTTTGTAATGCTTGGCAGTAGTTTCCCAAACAGCACTTGCTAGGTCCGGAGACTCGGCAAGATTGATATACTATTCCTCAGATCAGTGATGGTAATGAGACAGGTTGGGAGCGCGCACAAGCTCAGAAAGGAACTTTTCCAGCCTGTATCGGGGGTCTCCTTCCCGGAAAGCTAAATAATACGGAGATCTGTGAGCTTGAGCAAAGATAGGACAGTGCGCCTTGATGATAACCTGCCCGAATCGCCGATATCCCAACTTTAAGGACTTCGAATAGCATTTCAACACCGCCTTCGACTATTATTAGGATATGAGTAAACAGCATTGAACCGCAGAAAATTTATACCTTCGTCATCAACTGCAATTGTTCGCTTGACGACTCCTGCTCTTGCCAGAACCAATGAAACGAAGTCTTCGACATTTTCTTGGATTAGACCGCTTGTAAGCGCGTTATCGTAAATGTCTAGTAGGTTTGAGTAACGTTTGCATTAGTAATAGGAAGTAATGGAAAGGGGGAAGAATACGGAAACGACGATACCGGATACAGATCGAATTAAAGTCGTAACGTCACTTTCCGTGCTTTCCTTCGGTCGGATTTAACTATATATCACGCTAACGCTTTAAAAGAGAAAACCTTACAAGTAGACGAATGTTCTTTGCCCAGATCTCGCCTGAACCCGGGACACTTCTAGCTGCTCGCCGAAGGACGGACTCCTGTAAACCGACATTGTCGCTATAGATCCTCTACAGAAACCGGAATGAGCGATAAAACGGTTAACGCGACCTGCAACTGACAAGGACATCACAATATCCATTCCAAAATGACCTCAGCGCAATTTCTGCGTGATTTATACCTCCAAAACGCATCCTCGCTGCTTCTGAAATGGCTCGTTCGTAAAGTGCAGTAAGTACAAAAAGATCGATGTTCTTCGCCCGCCGCTCATAAGATATGTAGTAGTTATAAGCGTCCAGGGAAAAGTTTGACTGGGCCTATCAGTTGTCAAGGCTGAGCCAACTTTTTCTTGCTAAGAGTTTACGGAAGCCTACCAAGTAAGCTTCATTTCTCTCTCGCCGCTCGTATGCCTTCACGGCCGGTCCTTTCAAACTTGAAGCTGTCACCAATAGCTCTTCATAAGCGTCTGCGGGTTTGTAATTTGTAGTAAACGTGGAGTATAGTTGAAAGGTCTGGTCATGATCTATGGATGATAGATTACGTCAAAAACCGTGGTCGATAATAACAACTCAGTTCATACTGGAATGAGGTTGCTTCAAACGCCTCAGGAACAGTCCTTCGATTTTCGAAATGCGTCCCGGTCTACCGGTGATATGAGAAAGAGAAATGAAGCGCTTCAAAACGAGGAAATCTACCGCTCTTCTTCTGGAGTGTCCTCTAATTGCTCCACCTCCCAGTTTAGATACACGTCCCAAAGTAGATGACTCTACACCAAGGATCGGGCGGCTGAGCTATGGATAACGTCAGACTAATAATTTGCTTACCTCTGTCAAATGACCGGCACCCTTCTCGACGACCGAAGAAAGCGCTGCACTCATCCACTCGGCCGAGAAAGCGTCACCCATACTTTCCGGCTGGAGTTTGGACGAGTTGAAGAACGAGAATCTATCGACTAGGAAGTCAATGTGTCTCTGGAGTAACGTTATAGCTTTGTGTCGTGAGCTGAAGTATGAACATATTGGAAATAAAGCGCAACCGCCGGACATACACAGGTAGTCTTCCTCCGCGGTTCTAAACAGCGCAAGCACTTCCAGAGCATCGTCCAAGGTTTCCATGTTTTGCTGTGCTCTACTTTCGATTATCTTCAACCATATCTCGTCCCCTGCCGGCCAGAAGTTCGTTAGCATCTGTCTAGCGGCTGTGGCTTGGTCGTCCATTCCATTGGTCGACGCCAGGTGTATATGCTGAGCGTGTAGAGAGAGATCATATGGATTCGCAGAGATCCGTGTCAACAGATCTGATAACGTCTCTAGGCATTTAGACTCGTCCATTTTGTCAGAATTACTTGTCAAGCGGGGGTGAACAGACCAGCGACTGGCGGCGCCTCAGCAGGGGGACGGCACGCGTCTACTCGGCCGGTCACACGGCCCCACGCGGCCGTCACGCCAAGTATTTCAATAAAGAACTTGAAGCTTGACTCTACTACACTCGCGAGCAATACATAGTTTGGGTGAGTCTACTGATGAGAACGCTGAAGGCCGTTAAATTTTTAACTTGGTCTAAGCGGAATCTCGTATTGATTGTGTTGCACCAATTGCACAAACGTCATCCTGGTATTATAACCATGGTTCGAATCAGCTAGGCTACAGATGAATCGGAAAGCACTGGTCTCTGAATTCTAGTTGTACTTGTATCGTCTTTGCATTCCGCTTATTCCGGTGTCCTATGAAAGGAGAACATTATGGGCGATGTATTGCTATCTCTTAGCACTCTCCCCTCACATACCGTCTCTTGGCTCACGCGCATCCTGCCTCTTATGTGCCCGTAATGAGATCGATACCCACCGTAGTTCATGCGGGAATAACTCCTGCACCCTTCAGTCTTGCAACCAGTTCGTCCACGTTCGCGACCTACACAGCGATGAATCTAAGTGCAAGTCGTGCTTTACATCCATTCCGTCCAAGCGCACCTTTTCACCACCAATGCGTTTCGGGGGCTCAGTAACACGTATAGTTTCCAATCGGGGCGTTAAGTCAACATTAAGATCAGTGACCGAAAGCTTCTCTATCGGTTTTTTCTTCGCTTTCATGATATTGGGTAGGGAAGCATAGCGGGGCTCTTGTAGAAATAGCGATCAGTAACTCGGGACTCAGGCCCAAAATATGTGAAGTGAGAGGCACCGTTCAATCTGTGCAAATTAGTGAATGATGTAACACGCGTCAATGGAACGTAAGCACCTTAGATCCGTGGTGATGATGAGAGGAAGTTTATATTTCAGCTCTTGTAGGCCGCCATCTATTTCTCTCGTCACGTTCGCCTCCCCCTTGCCGGCATCCACAGTGATTTTGCTCGCGAAAGTCGCCTGCGGCCAATCGAGCAAACCGGCAAGGATTTGGCCGGTTTGTCCCGCGTCGTCATCAATCGCCTGCTTTCCCATTATCACCAGATCAATGCCGCCCGCACTCTTCTGTTTATCAATGACCGCTCGAATGGCCTTAGCGATGCCGAGTGGCTCTGGCAAGACCGCACCCTCGGGTATCTCTACATGAATGGCAGCGTCCGCGCCAATGGCTAGCGCAGTGCGCAAGGTATCGACGGTTTTGGGCGGTCCAATGGCAAGGACTTTAATGGATTTGACGTTGTCCTTCAGACGTTCACGGATGCGGACTGCCTCCTCCACGGCTGTGTACAGAAAATAAGTAAAACGTACGACACGGCTACAGAAAGCGAGCATACCGATTTCGTCAAACGGGTTCTTTATACGTTAGGGGGTAAGCATGTAGGTGATGGCCTGAGCAGTTGACAACCTCACCATGGAATGTTTGACATTGGTGTCAACGCCGGTCTGTTGCGCGTTGACACGAATCTTCACGGTGTAATCAACACACCTACGACGAGGCCCGCTGAGGAATTTCTATATCAAAATGTCTGCAGACGCACCTTTTTATTGGTACAAGAATGTTCAGCAGGCGAATAGTAGACGGCCTCATCAGAATTATCACCGGAGTAAATACGCGGTTGAGCAAGTAATTCAAGTCGCACAAGCGTTAAAGTTAAAAGGAAAATCACGTGGATGACACACGGGTTACGTGGTTCAGATGACTAATTTCCACACAACAGAGCAAGACGTAAAATGGAAAGGGTTTACTTTCTATAGTATGAAAATAATACGAATTAACACCAAGATATCTAAGGTGCTTAATAAACCATAGATGACATATCAGCCCTTATGCGATTGTAGTCCAAGAGACCCTCAATCCTTCCAAGTGCAGCTACGGCAATCTATGCAGGCAAATGAGTCAAAAATAAAATTTATACGTCGACAAAAAACACATACATCCTTGTCCCATACGTATTTTTGAGCAACACGTTGTACATCAGCTGGAGTCACGGCATCGACAGCGAATTCGATCTGTTTGGGCGACATCCTTCGTCCACTGGTAACGAGCTGCCTGCCAATGTCCTCCGCAATCGCCGTCGTGCCATCCAGGGTCAGAAGTAGACTGGCCTTAAGCTGACTCTTCGCGCGCTCGACCTCGTTAACCGTCGGCCCGATGGACATACGAGTCCACTCCCTGAGTGTGAAGTGTGTAAGATCATCAATATTCATAAGATTCTCCGTGACAAGGTAGATCCCCCAAAGACCAGTGTCAGAATACGATGTTGAGAACGACATGTAACTATTCGCCAGGTTGTTTGATGATATAATATGTGAGAGACGGGAAGAGAGAATGGGTGACGAGCCAAGGGCGCGGTCAAAGTTGCCGAAGATCGACTGCATGACGAGCATCGGGAAGTAGTCTGGCGAACTCCAGCCTACACCCTCAACAGCAATGGCGATGTGCGCGGTCGGCATGGTATCGTCACGCACTCGCACTTCAGAACCAACAAACGAACTTTTTCCGTGAGCCTGACGGCCGAGAGGGATGGGGTTCGGAGAAACGGGGAGATTGGAGAAATGCTTCTCAGCAAGCTTGACAAGCTCCTGGTGGTCGACACCCCCTGCACCAACAAGAACCATGCGATCCGAAGTGTAATTCGTCTTTATGTACGAGGCGAGATCATCCTTCTTGATAGATAAAATATTCTTTTTCGGGCCAAGAATAGTTCGACCGAGCGGTTGACCTGAGGGTGTGCTAAGAAAAACGACACAGAGAATTGTTCAGCAAAAGCTTACCTTGGTAGGCGACAGAATGAAGGTGATCGAAAACGACCTCCTCCAGCTGCTTGTCTACTTCCTGTTGCTCGCGAAGAATGACGTCGCGCTCCCGTTCAATGGCAGCATTTTCCAGCTTGGAATTCTGGAGGATATCGCTGATGATGTCCACGGCGGTACCCACGTCCTTGCGGAAGCTTTTCGCGTAGTAAACAGTCTGCTCACGCGAAGTGTACGCGTTGAGGTGGGCACCAATGTTTTCGACTTCAAGTTCTAGCGCATGCTGCGAACGGCGATTGGTGCCTTTGAACGCCATGTGCTCGAGAAAGTGAGCTGTTCCATTGTTCGCGTCCGTCTCAGCGCGCGATCCCGCGTCAATCCAGATACCGATGGTTGCCGTCTCCGCATGATGATGAGACTCTGTCGCGACGGTCAAGCCATTAGAAAGAGTCGTGACTTCAGTAGTTGGAGTGGCATTGACGACCGACGCAAACGAGCGTATCGACCGCTGCAAACGCCGCTCGACGTCCACGTCAGTGCCAAATATATAACCAAGAACGTCGGGAGGACTGACCGAGCTGCGCGCAGCCTTAGGCAATGCACGGCGAAGGCTTAAGGCAAGCATGGTCGCTGCACGAGCACGACTACGACGGGCCGCTCGACGTGAGGGGAGTTTTCTGGGCTCAGCGCGCAGAGCCGGGGTCGAAAAAGATTGGAGGTATTCCCACGATAGTACCCGGATTTTCCCGATTACTTAATTCAGAACACTTACGCCAATATCAATATTGGTAGTTATTGATGCAGATGCGAACAACCTTCCTCATTTAGGAGTGCGGCCACTTTTCGGACCCCTTGTAGTTTCGGGCAAGAACGCGGTGTACGTGAAGCAGAACGTCAACTATCCTCAAGGTGAGCTATTACTCGATTTCTGGCAGGTCGGGGGTATGCCGGAGGTGTCTTTTGGGTATCTGATGGGATGTATTGACGTTTGGGAACGGTGGAGGACGGTGGATGGAAGCGCGAGGCGGTGGATGACACTAGAGATGGCCGGATACCCTGGCTTATGCTTGTTCTTGTTCTTCGCACACCGCACGTCTTTCTGACATTCAAGCCGCCTCGCAGACTCCACGAATGGCTGCATCGAAGACCGGCAAGGGCAAGGGGGCCGCAAAATGTGCGTGTCCTACGACACCCACAAGACGCAGCTGATAATAGCCTTTTATACAGCGGATACGGCCAAGGCCAAGTCCTCCAAGAAGGCAGCCTTACAAGGTACCCATGCGCATCGCGCCCGCAAGGTTCGTTACTCCGTTTCGTTCCACCGGCCGAAGACGCTGCGCCTGCCGCGCACGCCCCGGTACCCGCGTAAGAGCATTCCTCATGCGCCGCGTATGGATGAACACCGTACGATTGTTGCGCCGCTGAACACCGAGTCGGCAATGAAGAAGATTGAAGAGCACAACACTCTGGTTTTCCTTGTCGATCTCCGCGCAAACAAGCGTCAAATCAAGGACGCCGTAAAAAAGCTCTGGGATGTGCAGGCTGCATCGATCAATACCCTCATCCGGTGAGCAGTGGTATCGCAGTTGAAATCTGATTCTTTGTTGTTGCTGAGACCAACCGTTCGTACAGACCTGATGGAAAGAAGAAGGCGTACGTGCGACTCACGGCTGACCATGATGCACTCGATGTTGCCAACAAGGTTAGCTATTTGTGTAAATACGATTCCGACGGATGTCAATTCTTACCTTGCCCACAGATTGGGTTCATCTAAACTATTTCCTTCTTTTCGGCTGCTTTCCATATGTCCTCACACTGCCTAGTTCTGTATGCACTATCGTAGCTTGCACATGCCATGAATATATGATATGCTGCAACAGAGAGACGAAACGGGCATATTGTGATGCGTGCGTGTATTGATCAGAGAGGGCTGATGGGAAATCGTGCCCTATGTGGAACTGTGTGCAACCGGTTGAGCGACGGCCGCGCACGGACTGTTTTTCGATAAGTACTGTACATACATACACACTTTGAACACAGACACATCTGCCGCCACGTCCTCCATGTTGCGTGAGTATGTGAGGCATTCATTTTGTCGAATAGAAAGTGCTTTCTGCCGGGCCAACGGGGCCATCACCATAGTTCATCACTGATCAGATTCAGAATACATGCTGGCGTGTGAACTCTGTTGCGTCCCGTTTCCTTTCCCGACGCTCCGTCGACGCGCTTTCTTCCTCTCCTCTCCTCCTTTCCTTTCCTCTCCTCCCCCCATCCGCCCTCGTCAGGTCAAGGGCCCCGCTCACGGACATTTCGAATAATCTTAGATATCTCACAACACGGTAGTCGCCTCTCGCCACGTCTCTCTTTTCCCCTCGCTTTGCTTTACTTCTTTCCAATCGCCCGCCATAGCTACCGCAATATGGCCAAGCCTCGCTCGCCCAGGACCCCATTGACTACGTCGACGTCCCAATGGTCCACCCTGCTCTTGTCTACCCTTCTTTTGCTTTTCCTCCTTAGTATTGCGTTCCCTGTCGCCGCAGAGCACACATCCTACAAGCGCTCTCATGCCCGCAGGAGCCTCGAAATCGCCAATACATATGCAAGGCGTGCCGACGTCCCGTCATCCCTGGGTAAGCAGCTTTGTTCTGCCTTTCCTCCGTCTTTGCTCCCAACGTTACATGAGTTGCCGTTCTCTTATCATGATTCTGACTCACCGCTCTTTCGTATCGAAACCTACTAGGTGGCGGCAACAGTTTCGGACGTAGGTTGACGGGCTCGTCGGCAAGCAATCTTACATCCTCGGGATCTACGAGCGATGTGCCGAGTTCATCCTCTTCACCCACGCTCACATCATCCGTGACCTCGGCAACGCCTTCGACCACAGTTATCGTCACTACCTCATGTGGTCTCGGGCTGGGGCTACCAGGTATTGATGCCAATGCACTCTGCGTAACGGTAACATCGACAAGCACAATTGAGCCTTCGTCGACTTCGACCCTGCCGCCAACAGCAACGCCTAGTTTAACTTCGACAGATTCAAGTTCGCCTTCGGGAACGCAAAGCTCACCCTCGATTAGTTCAGATTCTTCGGACACGCACGCTTTGAGTACCACCGATTTGGACACAAAAACTTCGAGTACGAGCATTTTGAGCACCGGTGTAGGGTTGACGAGTGTTTCATCCCCCTCCGTTACACCCACTAGCTCGAGCTCAATACCGACGTCGACGGGTGAAAACTGTGGTGGGGTTCTGTCAGTCAATCTGCTTGGACTCACTGTGTGCGCCCCGGATTCTACGAGCGCAAGTTTGAGCACAACTACAAGCGACTTATCTGCTACAGCTACCAGTTCAGACCCGGTTTCGAGCATCAGCAGCGGATCTGGCGTCTCAAGTACCTCATCCTCGGTTTCTTCATCATCTGGGTCTCCAAATTCTGGTAATGATACCACGTCCACGGTTCCCGCTGAAAACACATCATCAACTTGTTCGGGTATTCTGTGTGCCATCACATCAACGGAATCATCGGCGGCTGCGACGACCAGTGGTAGTGCGTCGTCCACAACTATCGCTTCGTCGACATGTTCGGGCATCTTGTGCGGTATCCTACCGACTGAAACGTCCACCTCTACCGTGTCTGATAGTAGCGCCCCTCCTACGACAACAACTGCGGTACCTTCAACGGTTGTCACGTCTGGTAGTAGCCCACTTCCTACCACAGATTCTCAGACATGCTCTGGCCTTTTGTGCGGCATTTTGTCGACAGGCAGTGGTGCGCCTTCGTCGAACACTGGTTCATCGACGTGCTCCGGATTGTTCTGTTCGCCGAGCGGTACCTCGACGATAACATCCGCATCAGTAGGGACGACAAGTAATCCTACAGCTAGCGCCAATGGCAGCACGGCCACATCCTGCGCGTCAGGTGACCCCTTGTGCTCTATCACAGCCTTGCCGTCGATCCCCGTGACGACTGTTAGCAATCCTACGAATACTACGGAGTCGACTGTGCCTGTTTCCACTACTCTTGTCAGTGGTGGTTTGAACAGTACCGTGGTTGGGCCCACGTCTACGCCTGTTCTGAATAATACTGGCACCACAAGCGGTTTTAGTACTCCCACTGATATCTCCAGCGGCGGTCTGACGAGCGCAAGCCAGACGTCGATCATATTTCCAACGGGAAATGCCACCTCGGTGGTTCCAACAAGTACGTTCAGCGGACTCAGTACATTGACTGCACTCCCCGTACCATCAACTGTGACAACAGCAACACCGTCCTTGGAATCCCAGTTCTCGTTTCTTACACAGAGCAGCTTGTTAGTTTCGGAAGTGTCCACATCAACCTCTGTCTCAGGAACAACCCTGACTGATCCGGATGAGCCTACGACGAGCGTACTAATTGAAAGTGTAACGAGTGGTGCGACTGTCACGTCTGCTCCCTTACCATCGGATCTACCGTCTCGCATCTATCCCGCGGAGGGTGGTGTGTCTGCCAATGATGTCAATGAGGGCTATACCCCCGTCAGCATTATGTTTGACTCAACACTTGGTTGGGAATTTGTCGCTAAAAACACAGATAGCGCTGCGCAGATCTTTGCATACTTCCCAACCTGCCTAGAAGTGGCTCTTGGTATTACATGTGAGTATTTGCGCTTTCCACCACCCTTTAGGCATGTTGCTGAAAGGACTTTCTTTTAGCCGATCAAGTCAAAGTATTTGCTTTACAGGTCTGGGAGCCGTCCACGTACACGTCCACTGCGGACGCAGATCAATTGAGAACAATATTCATCTCGTACATTCCTTCTGAGAATGTTACAGCCCTCGAACAATCGATCAGAAAGAAGACATCGTCATTATACACAGATACTTCCGGAATTTCCGCTCAGCTCGCTCAACGGATTGATGCGTCATTTAGTGTGACTTCAGTGCCGGATCCCATTTCAGGAGGTGCAAATGATTCCTCAAGTGGCTCAAGTTCGAGCTCGAGTTCTGATCATACTCGTCTTGATGCCATAATCGGTGTTTGCTCTACTCTCGGCGGGATTGCACTTTGCATTCTTGGTTTCCTCGTGTATCGTAATTTCAAGCGACGACAGCAGGCTGCGCATCATCGCCTGACGGACTCTAATGTCGGGGGAACGCCTGCTCCTGGGCAAGCGTTCTATTGTGATTCTACTGGGGGACAACGCCGTCATTCGTTCTACTACGCAGAAGACTCACTGCGTGGGTACGCTCAGGATCCCATACAACATGACGTGTCCAGTGCCGGCCCGTCTGCGGGTGTGGGTGTCGGTATGCGTGAGCGTAGGGTGGTTGTCCCCGGCACGATTTCTGCGCCGATTCTGCGGGATAACACTCTGAACTGGTGAATTCCTTCGTGGGGCTGTGATATCTGCGTGAAATGTGTACCGAAAATTCAGAGCTGACGATTATTAGATCCCTTTTTTATCGTCTCAATCCGCTTGCTTTCGGGAGTGTTTTGATACCATAACTCATGTACTCTTTTCATTGTTGATATCTACATGCTTACAGTTAAGCCTTGCAAAGACGCTGTCTCTTGTTTCTTTTTTAGCCGAGCTGGAGCTCGTTTACCATTCTCACTCCCGGTAGCCGGGAAAACAACTGGGCCATGCATTCATGCTCATGGTTAAGGTGTATTTCCTGCCCTCCCGCCTTGCTTCCCTTTGTAACTTAATTCACTCGGGTTTGCTTCGACTTTTTAAAATTCTTTTTGGCTTTTTGCTGCTGTCTCGTCTCTGCTTCTTTCTCTCGTCGTGTCGTTGGCGTCTTACATTTCCTAGTGTTAGTCCTTTTTTATTCCATATATACCGGGCATCATCGCTTCTCATATTTCCGCTTTGATGTGAGACAGGAAATAGAAGAGACGTAACTTGACATCCTGTTTTACTATGTTGATACCCGACACTATATGTACATATATTGAGACATCGAAAAAAGAGCAGGCTTACAGTGGGCCAAGCATATAAAGCAATAACTACAATTTTGCGCAAGAGCTTGCTGATAATAAAATGGAATCGTGTTATATACGACTCTCAGCTCACCTAGAAACAATGCCATGGGAAACAAATACAACCAAGGTCGGAAAAAAATGGGGATTGCCAGCACAGCTGGTCTTACAGGGACGATCTCTATCTCTATACTTAGTTCAGTTTCCGCCTGGTGTCGAAACCTGATTAAGACGTCTGGCGCTGAAATATCACGTACATTTTACTCTGAGCAAAACGCAACCTAATGCCCGCAAGCAATAGCCCTCGCGATCCTCATATGATATCTGGAGCTCTTGTTCAGACTTCTTAACATGTCAATAAGTTTCTTCTTTCTACCTTCTAAGAAGAAGAATTCATCGGCTTTTTTGGCAATGACGGCTAGTGGGGTAACGGTGAGAAGTACACCATAAATCCAAAAACAATAGAAAAACTCACCGACATCTTTCTTTTGGACGGTTGCCCTTTTCTCTCTCTCGGCTTGCTTTTGCGAGGCCGCGGCTATTCGCTTTATAAACTCTTCCTAAGGATGTTCAAGTACTTTCAAGATAAAACAAGTAGCTAATCGACCGCGTACTGTTGCAATAGACATGATGAATACCGCCTCTTTCGCAACGATTGGCAGTTCCTATTTAACCGTTTCGATACCTCAGAGTTTATACTTCTACAGCCAGAAGACGAGTCCACCTTGTCGGCCTTGATGATTTTCTGCATCCGAGATACGGGAAATAGACTTCGTCCTTGTTCTCTGAGCAGCGGATGATCCCTCTTCACAGTTATAGCTGGGTCTACCAGAGCCGCTGCGTTCTCTGTTTCCCGTACGGAGGACATTGTCAAGTCGGACTCGGAGATACTTACTGAAAGTGAAAGAAGTCGAACGCGTTCAAGTTTTGAGTCACGTCACGTCACCCCTCTCCCTCTAACCACCACCATCCTGCCCCAACCCACCAACAAAGGCACCACCCGGCTCCCT
>JAKOPK010000530.1:0-16600 GCA_024195185.1 Coniferiporia weirii
GCGTTCGTGCGCAATCTTTCGCCGGATGAATGCGGCTGGCTGGCTCGGTTCCTGAAGCGCAAGACGGATCTTGACAAAGAGCTCGCCGCGGAGGAGATAGAGCTTGAAATGAGGGTACAGTGTTTTCTCTGTTTTCTTTGTCCCGTATCGGGGAACTCACACCCCTCTCACAAAAAAAAGCACAAATGTCCCCCGCGCGATGTGCGTAATTTCCGCATCGTCGTTGTACGCGACGCCCGGACACATCGACGGCCGGCACATCGTCTCGCACAGCTCACGCTTTGGGACGTACTCCAGTTGTGTGTAAGCGAAGGCGCACTGCCAGGCGCAATCGAGGTTGGACAGCGCTTCCTTGTAAGTCACTTCTTCCCCCTTTTCCCGTTTCAGGGTTGACTAGAAGCGCGCGATGTATCACAGATGACAAGCTTGGTGCCGACGCAGCATCGTGCATGGATGGGTCACAAGAAAGACGACACGGTGTATCTCGCATCAAGACGCGACTCTCGCTTCATCCGACTGAGGTGACACAGTGCGACGTCCCATCTACTTCTGGGGAAATTATTTAGGACTTCGGCTGGACCACAGCTCGGGCTCATGGAATACCATGCGCTTTTCAGACAGGGGACTCTTAGAGAGAAAGAAGGGATAGGGGATAGGGTCTGACAGAAGTAGACATGTCCTAAGTAGTGGATAAATTTTGTTGTACGACTACGCTCATCGTTTCGTGGCACACCTTCACATCTTTACTCAACATGAGTTTGCTGTCACTGGCTATCTTCATCGAATCCATCGGAGTTCGATGTAAACATTTGAAGGATAAGGCGCAGCGCATAAGTTAACTTGATTTGAATTAAACAAGGCGGGCTCGTCACCCGCGTCTATATTGCCGACAGAGCACACAGTGGGTGAAAGGAATGCAAGGGGATTGCGGGGGTACACAGGATGACAAGGTGATGGGTTGTCAGTCGGCGGAGCGCCAGCAAGTCCGACGGCTACACTTCATTGTAACTCCTTCTCCCACTTCGCGAGCAGCTTCTCGATGTCGAATTTCGGGTCATTGGGATCAGTCACAACTGGAGAAGAAATGCGGTATTTAGCGAGTTGATTAGGACAGGAAAAACATAGGATGTAGGCGAGCGTAGCTCCGCACAGGGCCGCCGGATGAAACGAGAGGTAGAGCGTGAAGAGTAGGTGAAACTCACTGGTATCTTTTGGACTCTCCTGGTGCTTCTTCCATGCTTCCTTTGCCCGCTGGACGAGCGCCTCGCGCTCGTGCAGGGCGTGATGTGCGCGCTCCTCGTCCTTCACCTTCAGAAGCGTACGGCGATGTGCGATGCCGTAGAACACACCACCGAGTAGCGCTGAATAGCGGACGACCTGGTATAGAAGATGAGAAACCTTCGAGAAGACCGTCGGCGGCGAAGAACAAACACGCACATTCACTGTTGCGGAGACCATGGTTGCCCAGAAAGAATAGAGAGTAGGACCGCGCGACGTGAAAGAAGAGACTTGTGCTCCTCAACGACTAGAAAACTAGACAACGGCACCATTTGAGTTAGTCCACCAAAAACCGCTGACAAAAACAAGGATACTGTGCTCACTGTCGAGACCGATGGCGGGGAGGTGAACGTTGACAACTTTCTGCTGGCCGCACGGATTCCCTCGGGACGGTCACTTATGTCATTCCCGTCTTAGTAAGCAATAGCTTTTCATCCCATCCAATGAAACAGCGACCCGGTCCTTTAATCTGTGATTGCCAACTATCAGCCATGAATCGAACTTATGTTGTCTCCTAGTTTTCCAAGAAACGGGCGCCCCCCTTCCCCGACCTCTGGCATGGAACACACGTGTGCGGATAGTATGCAGACTCTTCACGCGCCCGTGGACGATTATTATTGATCATATTCTAATTTCTTGCTGCAGATTGGTAACATTCCAGACCTCGGTTACTCGGTTTTGGACGGGTATTATGAAGGGAACACGCTGACTCGGAAATCTGTCTTCCTTGGCTGCCTTGTCTCCACAAACTTAATGCTACTGGCCCGGGGCAGCGGGATACTTGTGCTGAACACACTGTATTACAAGGGTCCAAGTCTGGCCGTCTGAGCTGTCCCTATTCATCTCATCCGAGACGGTCTTCCTCGGTAGCCTCGAGTTCGGAAGGATCCTACTGGCAAAATCAAACTGGCTGTCAATGCATGCTGCGGATTTATGTCACCAAACATTGCAGCAACGAAGCTCTTTCCTACCCTATTCCATGGACGTGTGTCTCAAATAAACACAGTCGCGGGCACATTAAGAGAGCTTCGGCTCTTCCAAGCAATCTGCCTAAATGCCACTATCACTGATAGGAGATGCATAACCTGCCCGCTGGTGGTAGGCTCCACCTAAAGGAAGTCCAGTGTCTTCCGGGCGAGACTGCGCTCTTTGTTCAAGGGCACTTCCTAAAATACGAGCCTCCGGATTTCCTGAAGATGCGGGCAGCGGATGAACTTATCTCATAGCCGGGAAGCGAGCGATTTGATCTCAGATCTATCCCCTCAGCCCGAATCAGAGAAAGTGATTCGAGTGAAGATTTAACGAGCTGCCGAGTTCTCTTCAGACACGACCTCTCATCGGCGCGCCGATGTATGGAAAACTCTAATTATGACTCACGAGATTGGTCTGTAATGTTCCGCGCCTTGGAGGAACGACTTCTGGGGTACATTCTAGAGCGGAGATGTCGGATATGCACAATTTAAACTGGACAACAAGTTTGGCGGCCCGCCTTTGTTCTGCCTCTTCGACGAAGGAAGGCGAAAGCAATGTGATATCTCAGAATGCATTATCTGAAGACTTTCATCTTGGGGCCCCCGGACTGCGCTTTTGCGTTCCATAGCTTTGGGATCACATGTTTGTCCACTCAGTTTAATATCAGATTCGGACGGATTGCACGGAAACTGTCGCCTTCGTCGTCACATCCAATTCATCCTCTTATGGGAGTCGCCTTTTGATATATTACACCCGTCTGATTTCACTCAGCAGGATTCGTCCGGTCCTGCCAGCCTTAATCGGTCAGTAAATATGCGTGGCGATTGATATCACATTTTGAAAACGAAAAATCACACATACTCCGGCAGATTGCGCGTTGGTGATCGCTGTTTGACGATATTAAACTTAAAATCAATTGAGAACCGAACCATATGAGCATTGTATAACTTGCATGTGGTTTTGGATACTGCAGGAGAGATTTCATGAGTCATGACCGACGATACCAGTGGCCACTGCCGGATGAGGTAAGGGCGCTCGCTAGCTTAGTCATCTAAACCCGACGCGCCCCTCAGACGCGTTCACCGCGACGCCGCCGAGCTTGTTCAACAAACTTATCGGCGCACCTCTGTCTGGACTTCAAAACCAGTTTTTCTTGAAAATTTTGCATGAAAAATGCGTCCTAGTAACGAAGAACTAGAGGACGAACAAGCTGAGGAGGAGAACAAGATAATAAACGAAGTACGCCCCGAGCCTCTCGTGCATTTGGTTTTTGCAACTGATCACTGGCGTCTGCGTCGAGCAGGAATACAAAATCTGGTTGGCATTGAGCTGCGCATAGAACTGGGCGTTTAAAGTCTGATTCGTCTTACAGGAAGAAGAACTCGCCATACCTTTATGATGTGGTTATGACCTCGGCGCTGTCCTGGCCCAGCTTAACATGCCAGTGGTTCCCGGATAAAGAATCGTTCGTACTGATCCGCACATCACACGCCGCTGCTCTGACTTCGCCGCTACTACAGCCCACCAGACAAACCGTACACCGTACACCGCCTCCTCTTGGGCACACACACCTCGGGACAGGCGCAGGACTATCTGCAGATCGCAACCGTGCACCTTCCGACGCGTGATGGCTCGGGAGGTGGTGAGCGCCTCGACCATACAGCGTACGACGATGAGCGTGGTGAGCTCGGCGGGCACACGCTGCCTGCGCAGCCGCGCATACAGGTCACGCAGCGCATCAACCACCCGGGCGAGGTCAACCGCGCGCGCTACATGCCGCAGAACCCAGACCTCATCGCAACGAAGGCGGTCTCCGGCGAGGTGCTCGTGTGGGACAGGACGCGGCACAGCAGTGACCCTGACCGGAGCGGAGCGGTGAAACCTGATATGCGTCTGGTCGGGCAGACAAAGGAGGGGTGAGTCCGGACTGTGTGGTGGGCTGGTGGTTGTGCTCATAGATGTCAGGTTCGGACTTGCGTGGAGTCCAGTGAAGACGGGAAATGTGCTTGGGGCCTCGGAAGACATGACTGTCTGTCATTGGTGCGCGCAGATTTGTGCTTTCGGGACTATTGTTGTTGACTCCGCTGCAGGGACGTAAACATGTATAGCAAGGCGAACAGCTCGATTGAGCCACTTGCGGTTTATTCGGGACATACTTCCGTCGTTGGTGTAAGCGAAGACATCTTCGCATAATACCGGAGAGGGGCTGAAACACTTGCTAGGACGTCGATTGGCATGCAACAGAAGAGTATACTTTCGCCAGCGTGGGGGACGATAAACAGTTAATGATGTGGGTTATGGTGTCATATTTTTCACTTGTCTGGGATCACTGACTTCTTCTGAAAGTTGGGACACACGAGAACCGAAAACCCCGCACAGTACTGTGCAAGCCCATGACAAGGAAATACTCTCGGTCGCTTGGGGTCTTGCAAATGATAATCTCATCGTCACTGGCGGCGCAGACAATGTGGGTTTATAAAGCAAAACCTTCGCCACATTCACTTGCTTAAGCAGCCCCATAAATGCAGCAAATAGCACTTTTCGACAGACGCAACGATGTCCGACGACTGCATACCTTTGAGTCGCATACAGACGAAGTTCTTCACCTTTCGTGGTCACCACATTACCCGACCGTCTTTGCATCGGCAAGCTCGGACAGGCGCATCAACATCTGGGACCTTGCGCAAATTGGTGTCGAGCAGACGCCGGACGACGCGGAGGACGGTCCCCCAGAGCTGGTCTTCATGCACGGAGGTATGTCAAATTCTTCAAGTTTCACAATCATGAATTCACGAGTAACGCCTCATTTTACTATTATTAAAGGCCACACTTCGCGCCCTGCAGACTTTTCATGGGCACCCGGCGCAGCGGAGTGCTGGCATATTGCTAGTGTTTCTGAGGATAACGTGCTGCAAGTCTGGCAGCCATCGCGGCGTATCTGGGCGGGCGAGGACCTCGATGTCGACGCACGCGAGCTCGAAGCGGATGCGATGGAAGGCGTCGAGAATGCCGCTGAGAGCAGCAAGGCTGGTGCAGGGAAGGCTCGCGAGGAGTAAGCCGCTATTATTTCCCTTATATCTCTTGCTTTCCCCTCAGGATGGTGTGTATGGTACAACCATTAAGACTGAATGCAGAAGCGCGTGTGCTGTATATTTTGTGTAAGTACAGCTGAGTTTTTGTGAACGCCAGGTCCGCTATCCGCAGTCGCCTCCCAGCATTCCAGTCAATTATGCTACGCAGAAAATGGGAGATATATAATAAGACGAAAGAGCGACGGATCCAGACTATAAGAATATGATTCGGGCGAGCTCGAATAAGACTGACCGCGGAAAGTATTCATTAGAGTCGTAAGAAAGGCGAGGACAGTTGCAATAGGACGCACCTCCGCCACACACGACGAACACGACAAGTGCGAGCGCCCACACTGGAATAGGGCTCTTCTGCGCGAGACGCTCCTGGCGCGACGGCTTGGTGGGCTTCTTGCCCTCTCGTGCGGCCTTGGCGAAGCTCTGGTTCTTCAGGCGCAGCTCGTGCTGGGTGGGCTGAGATACAGATTCTGTGAATACAACGTGCCAATGTTAGCAAGTGAAAGATAAACACACCATGGTGGTTGGAGACTGGGTTGCAGGATGAGTAGCAGCCAGCGCCCGCGCTCGACGTGTCCGGCAGACGTGGCACGCCCTTCCAAAAACGGGCGCCGATCATCTCGTGCTCATTCATACTTTCAATCACAGCCCTGAGCTGAGCTTGAGGACTCACACTAACCATCTCGATGGCGAAAAAAGGCTCTCTAAAAGCTACGCTATCTTCACAGCAGGCACGTTTAAAGAAAAAGGCGCAGGCCAAGGAGTCATCCCAGAAAGATCAAAAACAAAGCGTGATCGATTCTGCGAAGGGGAGGACAAAAGCAAAAGCTGCATCGGCCTCAAAGGCTACTGGTAAAAAGCGTTCAACGATCCCCTTCCGCCCCTCGGACACGATCCTACTTATTGGCGAAGGAAACTTTTCCTTTGCGCGTGCTTTGCTATTATGCTCTACCCTGCAATATCTTCCCCCGAAGAACATTACTGCTACCGCTTACGATTCGGAGGACGAGTGCCTCGCGAAATACCCCGAGGCGCACGCGATCGTGAAGGAGTTGAGGTTAAAAGGCGTGGAGGTGTTGTTCGGGATCGACGCGACGGCCTTGGAGAAACATAAGCTACTGAAAGGAAGAAAATGGGATCGCATAGTCTGGAACTTTCCGCATGCCGGTAAGGTGCATTTACTCTCTAGGAACAAGCACATTCCTTACACTCACATCTTTCCCGCTTGTCCTAGGAAAAAGCATCACAGACCAAGACCGCAATATCCTGTGCAACCAGATGCTCCTTCTTGACTTCCTTCGATCTGCCGCGCCGTTCCTTGCTCTGGGCGCCGTGCCTTCCATCGCCGTCCCGCGGAAGAAAAAGAAGAAAAATGCAGATGACTCCGGCTCGGAGGACGGGCGCGCGGTGGATGACGCCCGCGATGTTGTGTCCGAAGATGAAGGGGACGAAGAGCCATTGAACGAGTCTCCGACGCAGACTATGCGCGACGGTGCGCGTGGAACGATCTTGGTCACTCTGCGGAACGTCCCCCCGTATACCGAATGGTGAGCAGCGCTAGCCACACCGTGGTTAAAGGTCTAACCTCCGTATGCGCATGTATGCAGGAACTTGCCTAAACTAGCAAAGAATCCACCCCCACCGTCCACGCCGTCGGGCAAGCCCAATCCGCGATACACCCAGCTGCGGTCCTTCGCGTTCCACCGCTCGGAATGGACAGGCTACGAGCACCGGATGACGAAGGGCGAGCGGGCGCATGGGACAGGGAAGACTGGACAGGGAGGCGAGGATCGTATGTGGGAGTTTTGTCTGAAGGACTCAGAGTAGTGGCACAAAATATGCAGTACGTTCTTTTTTTTACATACTACGAACACTAGCACTTACGATCTCTTTCTTTAGCGGAAAGTGCTGCTGCTTTCTTTCAGGCTCTTCGCCAACGTGGACTAGGTATACTCCGCTTTTACAGGTCTGCGTCGAAGTCGTCTCAAAACCAGGACCTCTACGGCTTTATCGATGTCAACAACGCAGGGCTCAAATCGGGGCATTCTCGACCCGCTCCCACAGCCCACTGCTAAACAGGCTTGAAGTCCAATCAGGAACGGAATGAAGAACGCATTAAGACGTAGTAGGAGGGAGGGTGGAGGATAGTATGCTCAATATGCAAGCAGAGCTTTTATTAGGTTCTTGAGGCACGACCCCACCGCTAGTTTGCCTCTTCCCTCGAGACTGTAATACTTATCATAAGAGCAGCTCTGGGATTAGCAAATCGAACCACCGCGAATTTACCCACCTGTCCGAATCGAATCACATCATAAGTGGGACTGCCCGCGTAAGAGAACAGACCGAAACAAGTTCACGATGCAGCTGGAGACGTTGAACACAAGATCCCCCCACCCCCCCAAAAACAAATCCTCGAAAAAGCCCAACCGACCGCTTCAAACCTGCAGAATATCTCTACCGGCCCCTTCTGGCGTTACTCGGCAGTACATACGTTGTTGATTCGGCAACTTCTATTCCACGGAGACGGGTCACGGAGCGTCTCTACCCAAAATGCTTCCGTCCTGCGTCCTGGGCCTGGGGCCGCCTGAAGGCTGAAGCCCATGTACTTGTGTATTCGGTTTGAAAGTCACCGATAGAGGTATCTTCCCTTAAGGCTGCTGCTAATACTATGGTTCAGAAGATACCGAACCATATCAATACTAGTTACTCGTGACCCTCCAACTCCGCCCACCGTCTCGTCCTTGAAGTCCTGAATTACATTATGTCCGTAAGGCCTCGTGACCACAGCGGCAGTACTCCAAGTTCGAAGCAAAAAAGGTGCCTACTGTATGTTTGAATTTTGGTATTCAAATTTCAGAAGCTCTTCCGGTGGCAATCCACTCCATCGGAGGTCATGATAAGTACCGGTTAGACGCTCGCGGTATTTTTTTCTTCTTCGGATTGCGCGATACTAGTACTGAGACTAAAGCCCCCTCGCGCCGTATGTACCGGCTTGACCGATAGAGTACTAGGTGCCACACCGAAAAAGGCTAGGATCAATGGCGATGGTGTTCCCTGTCCACTCGGCTCGCGTCCCCCCCACCTTACCAGGTCGGCGTCCGCGGTACAAATTCGTAGGCGGATTAGATGAGGGTGAGAGAATGTGCTAAGCATAGGTGAATCGAAGAGAGCTTGTTTATGTACATACATAGATAGCATCGTTGTGGACACAACGAAATTATTCCGTACTACTAAGAAACTAGCAGAAACATAGTAAAGGAGGAGAAAAAAAGAAGTACAGCGACGAGAACGAACGAACGGTACGAAGCGGAATCAAGACTGACACAGAGCATGTTATCGGAAAAATAATAATTCGAGCACCTAATCCACCCATTCCGGGTCTACTTCAAACCGCAGACGCGGCTTGTAATCGAGTCCCTGCGCCTCCATGCGCATCTTCACTGAGCGATGTACCTTGATACCGTTCTTGGCCTGCTGCGGGAAGACGCGCGGGCGGCCGCGGTTAAGCCTGAAAAGACGAGACGTTCCATATGTCAGTATACGCGGTAAAAAATTCGCCGGTCGCTCTCAGAAGTACGCAAGTACCCACCCGATACGCTTCGTCCACGTCCCGTCGTCCTTCTGCTCACGCTCAGACATGGGCAGGATTTCGAGGAGCCACCACGGGGGCGCAAGCTTCAGCTGGTCGTAAATAGGACAGAGCGCATCGCGCAGCTCCTCTTCTTCCTCTCCAAGGAACGCGCCCCCGTCATCGTCGCTGTTTACGGACCGGTCCTCCTCCGTTCTCTCGGGTGCCTCTGACTTGTCGCCGAAGCTGGCGTCCATCGGGCTAGACTGCAAGTTCTCTGTCTCTGCCAAGACGGTGCGCTTTTTAGCCTTCTCCGCCTTCATTGAGGCTTTGGCCGCCTTCGCGGGGTTCATGGGCGTGATGGGCGCGGGCACAGGTACCGGGAGTGGTGGTGGGCGTGGCTTGACGATGGGATATAAATTGGCTGGGTCGATTCCGGCAATGTCACGCAGCTTGTCCGCCTCGAACTGAATGCCCGTGTTGGTGAGGAAGCATTCGCGGATCATCCAGCGGAGCGTGATCCGGGCAAGGCTGTGACGCGTGTCGTTGGGGACAGAACCACCGCCGATATCTATAAGGCACACCGATAATAGTCAGAATACCTCGGGCATATATTTAGAAATTAACAGAGCGCCTGCACGTACCACAGTGGCATCCTGCAAACCAGACTTCGAGAGCATCGGTGGGTTTGTCGTAATTGGTGTACATTTCCTCTAGCCGCATCTCCTGGCCTTCGTCTGTATCGTCCTTCCTGCTGTTGCTGCGGCTCCCTACACGCTTGATCACCTCGGCACCGTGCCGTGCGGCATCAGCAATATCCTCGAGGACGGCTTTTGAGTTGTGCCTCAGATGTTTATGTTTAATCTTTTTCTGTCGTTCTACGATAACTTGATCGAGGACCGCCTCTTCCTTGGTTGGGAATTGGTAGTTGTTCTGCTTGAATTTCGCGCGATGCTCGTCAAGCGAGAGCGCATGTCTGAAGGTGTTTATACAAGTGTTGCTCTTCGTGAAGGGTAGTCGGCGCGGGAATATCCCGACGGAGGCGACCGTTTCCCAGACACCCACAAATTCGATGTTAACGTCAATGGAAAATGTCTTCTTCTGTATTTCCGGGTGGCAGGCGGTGAGACGGATCCAAGAGAGTTAACCAGGTAATTGAAACTTACGAAGAGGACGCTCTGTTTCCAGCCTGGACCTATTGTTAAACCAGGTCCTTAAAGCATACACGGAGAGAATATCATACCTTTCTCGTCATCCTTTTGATACATTCGATAGGCAAACGGAACCTGCTGGTGATTGCTGTTGGGCAGTAAGCCGACCTATATATACACTATAAACATCCTGTGAATTCATAAGTGGATTGGAAACATATACTTTGTGCACCATGCCAGCTAAGGCGCGAGCAGTATAGGCACCTCGGGAAAATCCGAAAATGCAGATCTTGTCCCCTTCCTTGTCTAGTTGCGGATCAAAGGAAGATTGTCAATTGACAGGCTGACTGAACGGAAGCAAACGGAATATTGATAATAAAGAATCCCACAATTTTCCATAAGAAACTCGTAGCCGCCCATGACGTGGTGGTTCAAATTGTTTGCGAACATCTCGTCCACCGTCTTCGAAAGCTTGGAATACAAGGGTGTGGCGATTTGTGGGATGGTGTACGTCCCAATACCAGCCTGACGAGAACATAAGGATCTGATATGATCGATGCAAAGGTAGGACGTGCCTGGTAGTATACCAGCTGCTGGTCCTTGTTGCCCTTCTTCAGCATCGCGAAGAGCTGCACGATGTTCGAGTTGTCGCTGTCGAACTGATCGCCCGTTCCATCGAAGCATAGAACGAGGGACCGTGCGGTCGTGTGCGGTGGGATGATCTCGCCGACGTAATTGGTGTCGAGGCTTGTCTCCGTTGCGACGCGACGCGGGTGACCCGGTGCGTTGCGGCCTCGCAAGTCTGTCGGCGACGATTGCGCGCTATACGAGCCAGCCATCGTCGTATGGTGAGTGGAGGGGGGAAGGGGAGGGATTAGGAAAGGCGTGTACACACGAACACGGGGCTTTATATGCATACGAACCCGAGCAGAACACCTGCCAATCACCGAGAGTGATTCTGGCTCAGCGGGCTTCCCCCCGAAGCGAACCTTCCATGCATAGTGTCCCGAGGCGCCCACAGAAGCTGGCTAGACCATTCATGGCAAAAATAGGAAGAAGGGCGGTGAGAAAGGGGTTTCATTTCGCTCTTGAGAACGACGATGAGCTCGGAAATGAGAGGCGTCGCTGGGCGGGGCCGCGAGCGCGTCGGGCGCGATGGGCCAGACCGACGCCGAGAGGGCATCGGGTCCTGATTTGGGCACAGATCACAATTCGGCTTAATTAAGTCATTCATTTCCGGCTTCTATTTTAAAGAGGCGCTCAGGATGACATCAATACCGCTTACGTACAATTTTACGTCAACCAGCGCACCGTTGCAAGCCGCTAGGCCCAGACTAGCGTTAGCGCCGCCAGCACGACTGCGGCCCTCCCGACGATGCCGCCGCCGTCCACGACAACACTGCCCGTCTGGCTGCAGCGTGCACTCGGCGACCACGTATACCTCGACAAGGCCATCGAGGTCCTCGGCGCGCGCGAAGTTGTCCGAGAGAATGCACGAATAGCCACGCGCCATAGCAGCGACAAGCAAGGCCGCCGCCGCTCGCAGCTGCGCAACCCGTTCTCCTCTCGCGTCCCGAAACAACTTACGGAGCACTACAGTGTCGAAATCGGCTCGCGCCAGAGGAACTTGTATGAAAATCGGTATCACGCAATCGAGCCGTACGACCGCACACGTGTAGTGGTTGGGCCCAGCAGCGACCCCGGCTCGGGGGGACGGTACCTCAATGGGGATTGGGTGCGCGAGCTGTACGGCGGCCGATGGTGGATCGCGACGCAAGCACCACTCCCGAATACCGCCCATGCCTTTCTGTCTATCTTCATGCAATCGGAATCGCGTCCGCCCACGCACCTCGCGCCGACTGACTCTTTCCCTCCCGGCCCATGCAGGATACGCACCGCCGTCCAGCTGACGCGCTCGAACGAAGGCGGACGGACGAAGGCGCACCCATACTTCCCTACGGAAATCGGCCAGTCGTTCGTCGTGCCCCCGCCCGACGGTACTTCCGTGCCGGCGCTAAAGATCACTCTGGAGGCACAGCGCGAAGTCCCACTGGCATGCTGCGTGCAGAGCACGATCCGCCTAGCGCAATGCAAAGAGTCCGGGAGCGAGCCGGATACGCTTCGGCACACCAAAGTAGACGAGATCGGCGACGCAGTGCGCTTCACGCACCTCCTCTTCACGCACTGGCCGGACTTCGGCGTCCCGGAAGGGCCGGACGAGAAGGCGAGTCTGTTAGCCTTCGCGCGGCTGGTGGAGACCGTCAACAGCGCCCCGCCGCCATCTGTGTCCAAAACGCCTGTCCACCCCGCTCCACCGATCACTGTCAACTGTTCCGCAGGCATCGGACGCACAGGTTCCTTCATCGCCCTTACCTCTCTGCTGCGCGCACACGGCCAGCTTGTGCTCGGCCGGCCCCGGACATCACCCGGAGACTTTCCCCATCTCCCGCCGTCCCCGCAGGGCCCTCTGCCAGATGAGTTAAGCGCCGACGAGGTTGCCGCGGAGATTGACATGCTGCGCGAACAGCGGCCGGCGATGGTGCAGAGGCCCGAGCAGCAGGTGCTAGTGTATGAATTGTTAGCCGCTGTGTATCACGAGGCAGAGGCGCGCGCCCAGTCCGACTCGTAGTTGTTGCTTTATTTTCGACCGCTGATCTTTTCTATTTTTTGAAGGTGATAATAGCTATTTTAAAATAAACCCGTGTTGTACCGAAAGGCTCGTTTGTACGTTTTATCGGGGTGGTTTGCCTGTGTTTAGTCGGGTTTCTGGCGAGATTGTTGTATGTACAACTACGTACTAGTTCATCCTACCTATTTCTATTTTCACCGTACCAGTTTTCATCAATAAGACAGAACTTAAGCCGAATACTTCTTTGATGTCTGCCGCGCCACCCCCGAAGACCGTGTGCGCGCTTGTACCTAACCCCTTTACGACTCTCTCACAACCGAAGAGTTCCCCGCGAGACTCGGAGTCGTTTGGAAGGGTTAACAATCACTACCGAAGAGGGGAAGCAGTACTCTTCGTTCATCTGATTCCTAGGAAGGGAAGAAAAAGGAGAAAGGGAAGGAAGGCAAATCGTATTCCCAGCACCGTATATTACCCTTCGCAAATCGGAAATTAATACACACATCAGCGCCTAAACGGGGAACGTTCAATGCTCCTCAGGAGTACCAGGAGCGTCGACCACACCCTCCTTTGCGCGCTTTTTCTTCGCCGTCCCTGTGCCCGTGCCTGTTCCCGTTGCTGTGCCGGCCACTTTCTTCTTCTTCACTCGCGTCACCTTGATCAACTCAGGCGTGCTCGCGTTCGGCGGCTCGTCGTCCACTTCGTACGCCGGGTACGCCGGGGGCGGGATAACAGGCGTCGGTGCGCGCGAAGACGACGACGCCGACGATTTCTGGAATTGGGTGATGGGTGTAGCGATCCGGGCTGGTGTTGATGCTCGGGATGGCTTCTGTTCGGCTGGCGGGGTTGCGGGGGCGCGCTTTACGGCGTCGGGAGGCATCTCGCCTCCGCGGTCGATGCTGAAAGATACGTGCGTTGATGGTAGAGGCTGCCGAAGTAGACTCGACGGCATGGCGTTCCGCGCGACTGTACAAACGAGATGGGTTCAGTGAATTTGACAAAGAGAAAAAACACGAAGCTGCTGGGGGTACTACGCACTAGAACTGACGGGAGGTAGACCGTCGAGTCGGACAACGGGGATTGACTCTACGTCTACGGTATTTTGATGTTGGGCCTTTGGATGGTCGTCGATGATGTAGTATGGGTCGTCACGCAGCATTTCCATCCGACGGGCCTTCGCCTAGTACGGTGGCACTCCTTTAGTGTATGGCATTTGGTGAAAGTGAAGAGAAGGGACTTACCTTGGCCCTCTCCTCAGCCTCAGCGATCTCCTCCTCAGTCATCCCAGCTCCTGGCTCCTTCTTCTTCCCCTTTTTCGCACCTACCTTGCTCGCCTCGCCGTCCTCTCCTACATCTTTAACTTTCCCTTTCCCCTTCCTGTCTTTCTTTTTCTTCCGAACCTCACCAACAACTTCTTCTGCGACCTTTGCGGCTGGTTTCGCCCGCGGAACAATCCAAGCATCCAGATCTAAGCCTTCTGGAGTGACAATGCTCGTCTGAGCCTCAGGAGCTACTGGGTTCAGCACATATGTTGAGAAGAGGGGCTGGAGGAGGAAAAGACTCTTAGGGAAATGCGGCTCGGTAGTTCCGACGGGATCGAACGCCGATGTGCTTGCGTCTGCAAAGCCATTCTCGTATTCTGGTTTGGGCCTTGGACGGTAAGACGACAGGTCTGCCTGAATGAAGTTAAAGAGCTGCAGTACATTCGCTGCCTTCAACCCGGATTAGTAAGCCTAGAAGTGAACGCGGAGAGGAAGATTTTTAACATACCCTTTCCTGAACCTCGAAATCCGGGTTGCTCGCGAAGATTCGCATCCCGGAGACGATAGATCCAACGGATGCCTTCACCTCTTGTAAATCATCCTCGTCCCATTGGCTTGCCAATTCTGCAGCCCAGGCACCAAAAATCTTTGCCACACTCTGGATATAGATCGCGACGATATCTGGGGCAAGTTTGGTTCCATCCGCTGACAGTAACGCAGGAAGCACTTTTCGGGTGTCGGATAATTCACTGTATGGTAGGAAATAAGATTTTTAGATTGGGAGCAGACAAACATCCGGCTGACCTGCTGAATTCTCCGCAAATCCATGCTGCGGCATACAGAACCTCCTGGCAGCCGGCTCCTTCCCCATCTGAACCGCTCCCACTCAGGAACGTCTCGTCCTCTAATATTCGCATGCTCATCTGCACGGCATATCTCCTTACCTGCTTTACGCGAACCACGATGTCCACCAGTTGATCTCGAATTACATCTCCCACAGGGGCGCGTGCGACGTATGCAAGGTCAATGAGTACAGAGACGTACCACTCGAAGTCTGACACGTTCGAGTATAGATCATCGGCACATAATGTGAGAATGCGGCGCGCGAGGGTCGTTCTGTAGGCTACAGAAGAGTGAGCTGGGGAATTTGCAGGACGGGCCGGGGCGGGTTCGGCAGCGACTGCCGCAAGCGACTGGGCGGCTGTTCGGGTCGTAGAAATGTCCGGTTTGACGAGATGAGAAAGGAGTTGTTGCACGATCGATTGCAGGTTATTCGAGTTTACCTAGTCATTACGGCTTTTAGTAACCTTGGAAAAGGAGCACGGAACACACACCATGGCCGAAATCAAGTCTAAGGCTCTCATTCGTATGCTGAGATCTTGATCGTCGATGCTCGCCATTATACGTGTCTCATACTCCGCTACGAGGTGCGGATACGAAGGAACAATCTTGGTCAAAGCCAAGAGAGAGATGTACTTCACTGAGAGCATATAAGTGTTGAGATAAGAATAAAATGGCATATACTTACGATTTTGATCTGAGTCTTCCAGAAACGCGGCCAATTTCGTTACGCACGTCTTCGCCAATGAATGACCAGAGACGCCCTGCAACATGCCGCCGATAATACAGGTATGGACACATTCGTACAAAAGGGAAATCGCCGGCGTAGTGGAGATGAGCTCAGTTATAGGAGGCTGCAGCTTCCTGATCAGGCGGGGCTCATATGGTGTTAATAGACCAAACTAGAGGGATTGTTGGTAAAGAGCGAGAGGAGGAACGGCGGGAAACCACAAACAAGCTTGATAGTCTTGATCAACATCCAATTATTGTTTGACGTCGTGAGGATATGAAAAAGCGGCGGGGCAAACGGAAGATATGCTTGCGGATTCTGTCTAGCCAATTCGCAGAGCACGTTAACTGTCGCGCATACCACTCCTATTCTTTGCATCAGAATAAGCTTTCGTTCAGAAGCTCTTGTCACCAACCGGTGTCCGGGTCTTCCAGCCTTTCTTTCAGACGTTCCATTCCATATTCAATAGCATCAGGGTATTTCATGAAAACCTTGTATAACGCCAATACAGCCCGTTTGCGGATGGCCGGACGAGAGTGTGTAAGCATTCCGATGAGGTCACGGGACAAGTCGCGAGCGAGATCTGGGGTGACAATGTGAGAAAGGCCATTTAACGCAACGGCTACGTCGGCGGGTTTGGACGATGTCAAGTCCTGCACAATATCAGAATGTATGTTACATGACGCATCGAATCGTATGTATCGTACCAAGACACATACCTTCTTAAGGAGGTTGGTCGTGAGCATGAGCACATCAGTATCTTGTTCAAACGACTGTGTAGCCGCGAGATACCCCATACTCTTCAAGTGGTAGCGTGGTGAAGACATAACCTCGACAACATGGAAGGAAGCCCAGCTCATGCCATATCCTAACATTTCAAGCTACATGAGTAGAAACAGTTTAGACTGTATGATTAGCAAAACGCAAACGTGGTAGGAGACATCTCCTATCGAGAT
The DNA here is from genome assembly GCA_024195185.1 of Coniferiporia weirii. Classification (NCBI taxonomy): domain Eukaryota; kingdom Fungi; phylum Basidiomycota; class Agaricomycetes; order Hymenochaetales; family Hymenochaetaceae; genus Coniferiporia; species Coniferiporia weirii. Next base: position 16,470 of record JAKOPK010000530.1, read on the forward strand.
ATGGGACATACATAAGTCAGTTTAAGGACTGCCGCAGCCTTGAGCTCCATGTCCTCCCCGCGCACCTCCTTGCGGATCTCGTCTATGGCGCCAGATATGAAGCGCGACTCATCCTCCTTATGTGCGCGCAG
>JAKOPK010000531.1:0-16574 GCA_024195185.1 Coniferiporia weirii
ACTTCCAGCCTTTAAAATCTGCAGGATAACCATTTATTATTATTATTATTATTATTCCTGCAGAATTATCTAATACAAGGTTGCCCCCCCTGAAGGGGGGGCCTATACTAAACAACTACGGAGGTGCCTGTCACTGCACATCATACAGAAATGGGTGGGGTGTGCGCCCCAGGGGGCCAAGTGAGAAAATGCGCCCTATTAAAGAGAGGGGAGAGAGAGGAGGAAAAGGAGGGATACATATCATGACCATTGCCCATAACTACTAAAAGGGAGGAACTGAGGGACACTTAGAAGTGGAAGGGGGGGTGGCAGCAAGAGCCAGACTGAAACCGGTGAGGGAAACCGAAGGGCAAGTGCTAGTCAGAGGGAAAGGGAGGAGTGTTACCTGCGAGCCCCAATAGAGCTGGGTCCGTGTCCTGTGTCCTGGGTCCGAGGTATCAATGCACATAGTCCCTAAGAACGTTGAGGTCAAAGTCCACACCGGAGGTGGGCAGACCGTCCAGATCCATGGTGGCGAAAGCCAGCTGGATGGACCCCATGGTGCGGTCTGAAATGCGGTTAAGGTGTCCCATCACGTGCAGCCAGCGCCGAAGAATGGGGAGAAGGGTCTCGTCTGCCCACTCACTGTGGTGGGCTGGGGGGGGGGGGTGATTAGCCGGCCAGACGCATGGGATCCATGCTTGGAAGGTGTCGCAGCTGCCGAGTATGTGGGCGGTCAACTGGACGGGCCATGGGGGGTGGTTATGCCACTGACAGTAGGGGATCAGGCCATGCACGTGCCGGTAGACTGAGTCAAAGCTCAGCCAGTAACCCCCATAGGGACCGGCACGACAGAGGACTTGTGCTACTGCTGATAGCTCAGGGGGGGGGTGGTCCACAAAAAGTGTGAGGAGCTTACGTGGGGTGCGGGTGGGGGGTCCAGTTACTGCCAGGTATTTGTCAGCAGTCGACGCGAGGGGGTGTGCCAGTTGGTGAGACCAGCGTGCACGCACTATGAGAGTGGACTGCTCCTTGAGTGCTGAGATGGAGGGGGCTAACGATGACGGTTGCAAGTCTGTGGCTGCTTTGGCCTTGGCATCTGCCCATTCGTTGCCGGGGATGCCTGAGTGACCGGGACACCAGGCAAAGTGGACTGTTAGGCCGGGGAAAGAGTCGAGCAGCATTTGCATGCCCACCTTCCAGATGGGGAGAAGCTGAGCCCCTGAAGTGGAGGGCCAGGTCTGGAATAGGTTGATAGCCGTCAGGGAGTTGGACATGAAGTGGATGTCTGTTACTTCCTGTAGGTTTTCGCGTAGGTGGGAAGCCGCCCAACCAGGGGCGCCGGCGAGTGAGAAGATTTTGGCGTCTGTGGCGGTGGCTATGGTGGGGGATGCGAGGCAGCAGTACCCGAGTTTGCAAGTGCCATGCATTGCGCAGATGGCGGACCCCGAGTCAGTGCCAATGTGTGAGCCATCAGTAAAGACCTGGAGTGAGGTGGGGGTGCATCGTTCCTGAGCTCGAACAATGAATGTGCGTCGGACCTCAGAGGGAACAGGGATGGGGGGGACTTCGAATTTGATCCGGCCTTGCCTGAAGGCAAGGGGGTCCGTCCATGGGGGGTGCGTATACGCTGGGAGTTGCTGGACACGTGGGACATGGACCTGCAAAGAATGGGAGAAGGGGAGGTTAGTGCTGTCATGGTAGCGGTGATGGCCTATGGGGTGGGGGGTGCGCCAAAGGCGCAGGGCATGGCCGGTCTTTAAATATTCGAAATAAGCAAAGAAAGGGGGAGTGGAGCAAAGAAAATTTGTAGATAGGGGGGATGTGCCTTTGTAGATGCCTAAAATCCATTGGCAGGCAGTGTTCTGTACTGCCTGTAGACAATTGACCAGGGTTTTTTGGGAGCGCCCGTGGTACCAGACTGGCGAGCCCCATGCAAGCACGGTGTGTACGCAGGCTGAGTAGAGTTGGCACAGGAGAAGGGCTGAGATGCCGCATTCTGTGTTGCCGAGGATGCAGAGGGCGGCGAGGGTGGAGAGGCCCTTGGAGTGCATGTGCTCTACGTGGGCTTTGAAGGAGAGGCCAGGGTCCCACCAAATTCCGAGCCATCGCAGGGGGTTAGTGGGTTTGATGGTGGTGGTGGGCATAATTTGAATGCCCGCAGTGTGCCAGTTGTCATAGCTGATGGTGCGCCAGGGAGGGTGAAAGTGGAGAGCCTCTGTCTTTGTGGCTTCGATGTTGAGACCTAGCTGGAGAAAATGCCCGTCGAGTTGGTGGTATGCGGCTGCCAGGGTGTCACAGTTGGATGCGATATCGGGCCCCACACACACAATGAGGTGGTCATCCACATAAGCTAGGAGGTTGCATCCTGGCTGTTGGAAGCGCTGGATTGCGAGTCCTGCAAATATGGTTGAGGGGATGGGGGAGACCAGGGAGCCCTGTGGGGTGCCAAGGTCGGGTTTGGGGGCGGTGGGTAGGGTCGTTCCATCGAAGGAGATAGACATGCTCTGTCCCGTCATGAAGGAGAGGCACCAATCCACCATGTTGAGCGGACAGCCCATCAACATGAGTTGCTGATGGAGGAGGGCCAGGTGTACCGAGTCGAAGAATCCCTGGATGTCCACCATGAGGATGGAGCAAACTAGGCCTTTCGAGTGGGCGCACTTGGCGATCTGTAGGAGGTGCTGGGAGGCATCATAGACTGAATGTCCCTGACGCCCCCCATATTGGTTAGGGGGTAACCAGTTTTCCTTGTTAGTGAGGTACTGGAGTCAGTTAGCAATAATCTTTTCGAGGAGTTTTCCCAAGGTCTCTTCGAGGGTGATGGGGCGGTATGACCGTGGTGAGAAGGGGTCCTTCTTGTTCGGCTTTCGGAGCATGACCACTTTTGCTGCCCACCAGCACTCGGGGTGATGCCCCAAGCATAGACAGTCGTTGAAAAGGGTCAGAACCTCTGCAGGATAGTGCAACACAACCCATTTTAGTGGGCAGTAGCTAATCCCGGAGGGCCCTGGGGCCAACAAGTTGGATGTACCAGACAGGGCCGCCTCGAGCTCAGAGGCAAGAAGAGGCGGCGCTGGTGGTGGTGGTGGGGGTGCCAGTGGTAGACTGGCGTCCGGGATGGGGGGGGGGGTTCTTTGAAGAAAGTGGTGCGGAATAACTCACCTTTTTCTTCTTCCAATTGGGTGAAGGTGCCATCTGCTCGTCGAAGGGAGGGGACTTGGGTGGGGCGGACCCCCAATCCATGCTTGGCCCATGACCAAATGTTCATCAGGTTGGCCTCCTTGGCCTGGTCGGAGTAGTATGTTCGCTTGGCGGCACGAACACCTCTTTTGAAGGCTTGGCGCGCACTGGAGTGGGAGAGGGCAGTGGGAGCGTCGCTGATAGCTTTGAGGAGTGATGCACAGTGGGGGGACCACCACGCGACTTCCGTCTTCTTTGGCTTTGCTATTGAGGTGAAGGGGGTGAGTGCGTTTTCCATGGCTTTGACTATGGAGGCCGCTTTTTCGTCCAGGGAGGTGGTGTCAGTGACCAGGAGTTGGAAGGCCCGGTCAAGTGCAGGGTAGGCGAGTTCTGACCACTCCGTGAAGTCGTCGGCAGTGAGGCGTCGGGTGCGCAGTATTGGTGGTGGGGCGGTGGTGGGGATAGCCCATGTTAGGTGGGCATGGTTGGATAGGGGGGTGTATGTCGACTCGAAGGTGTCTATGATCGAGTTGGCGTTGATTGAGGGTGGTGCCCAGACCATGTCGATAGGGCAACGTCTAACTCCATCCCGGGGGCGAGAGTCAGAGTCGGGGTCGAAGGCAGGTTCGAGGCTGTTTGTGCGGAAGAAGTCGTCCAGGGGTTGCACCCTGAGTGTCTCCGCTCAGTTGGCGTGAAGGTTAGACCACGAGTGGTGATGACGGTTGAAGTCACTGCACACCGTGAGGGAGGTGGATAGTTCCGAAGGGAGATTGAAGAGAAATGACTCACCTGGGTACTGAGGGGGGGCGCCATCCCTGTCTGTGGGGGTCATGCCATAATAATTGCAAATGCGGACAGTTTGTTGGGAGCAGACCTCCACCATCAGTACATCGGTGCCACTGGTGGCGGTGCCGAGGATGGACCATGACGAGGAGGGGAGGGAGCGGGATACATATGTTGTGATGTGTGGGTGCGTGTTGGGCGGGAGTACGGGTACATAGCCTGGAATCAACGGTATGTTGAAGACTGCCGAGCCGGTGGGGTCTGTAAGTGAGGGTTGGAGACCGATTTGGTACCAGGGCAGTTCCTGGATGAGTAAAAGGTGGGGGGGTGTGGGGTTGTCAGAGAGGGCCGGGAGTAGGGAGTGGATTGCTGCCAGAGACCGAGCAGCATTCCACTGAAGCACACAGAGGTGTACACTCATAGTTCCATCTCTAATTCTTGGATATGGGCCTCGTGCAAGCCATCGAGGATGCCGCAGAAGCGGCGCTTACGGGGGCAGGCCGGGTCGGTGGCGGGGTGGTCGCCATTGCAGTTGTGGCAGCGGCAGGGGTGTGGGTGTGGGCAGGTGTCGTCGGCGATGGCCTCGGAGGCACACTCGGTGCACAACTTCTGGTGGTTATGGGTGAGGTGCTGTCCAGCGCATTCGGCACAGACAGCAGGGGCACGGCATCCTGTTGTTCCGTGACTGAGCGCTTGGCAGCGCTTGCACTGGGAGAGGCCCTGACGGACCGGCGGGACAGAGAGTCGGAGGGCAGTGCCGAAGAGCCAGACCCGCAGGCGCTTGAGGAGGCATGCACGGATGGAGCCATCGACGTCGATGAAGGTAAAGGAGACTGGGCATGTGTCCAGCCTGGAGAGACGCTCTCCATCTGCTATTGCGAAGTGGGGTTCCACCACAAATTCCAGATTCTTGAGAATGGGGTTCTGCACTAGTTCGGCCTTGAGGGCCATGGCAGAGAAGGGGCAGGTTGTGCCTCTCTACCCTTGCCGCCCTCCACATTCTAGGCAACACTGAACATGGCATCTCAGCACTCTTTTTTTTTTTTTGATTATTCCTTCAGAATTATCTAATACAAGGTTGCCCCCCTGAAGGGGGGGCCTGGACTAAACAACTATGGAGGCGCCTGTCACTGCACATCATGCAGAACTGGGTGGGGTGCACGCCCCCAAGGGGGCCAAGTGGGAAAATGTGCCCTGTTAAAGAGAGGAGGGAGAGAGAGGAAAGGGAGGGATACATATCATGACCATTGCCCATAACTACTGAAAGAGAGGAACTGAGGGACACTTAGAAGTGGAAGGGGGGGTGGCAGTGAGAGCCAGACAGAAACCGATAATGGAAACTGAAAGTCGACTGCTAATCAGAGGGAAAGGGAGGAGCATTACCTGTGAGCTCCAAAAGAGCTGGGTCCACGTCCTGTGTCCTGGGTCCAAGGTATCAATGCACATAGTCCTGGAGAATGTTGAGGTCAAAGTCCATGCCAGAGGTGGGCAGACTGTCCAGATCCATGGCAGCGAAAGCCAGCCGAATGGACCCTGCAGTGTGGTCTGAGATGCAGTTAAGGTGTCCCGTCGCACACAGCCAGTGCTGAAGGACAGGAAGGAGGGCTTTGTCTGCCCACTCGCTGTGGTGGGCTGGAGGGGGGCGATTAGCTGGCCAGACTCGTGGAATCCATGCCTGGAATGCATCACAGCCACCAAGGATGTGGGCAGTCGACTGGACGGGCCATGGGGGGTGGTTGTGCCATCTGCAGTAGGGAATCAAGCTGTGCACACGCCGGTAGACTGAATTGAAGCTCAACCAGTAGCCCCCATAGGGACCAGCGTGACAGAGGACCTGAGCTACTGCAGATAGCTCACAGTGGGGGTGATCCACAAAGAGTGTAAGAAGCTTACATGGTGTGTGAGTGGGGGGGCTGCTGATAGCAAGGTACTTGTCAGCTGTCGAAGCGAGTGGGCGGGCCAGTTGGTGGGACCAGTGCATGCAGGCGACAAGCATGGACTGCTCCTTGAGAGCAGAGATGGAGGGTGCTAGTGACAACGGTGGCAAATCTGTTGCTGCTTTTGCTTTGGTGTCAGCCCACTCATTGCCAGGGATGTCCGAGTGACCCAGGCACCAGGCAAAGTGAACTGTGAGGCTGGGGTAGGAGTCGAGCAGTGTTTGCATGCCAGCTTTCCAGGTGGGAAGAAGTTGGGCCCCCGATGCCAAGGGCCAAGTGCAGAAGAGGTTGATGGTGGTGAGCAAGTCGGACAGGAAGTGGATGTCTGATACATCGCTCAGCTCGTCACAGAGGTGGGATGCTGCCCATCCAGGGGTGCTGGTGAGTGAAAATATTTTGGCATTGGTGGGGGTGGCAATGGAGGGGGATGCGAGGCAGCAGAACCCAAGTTTGGTGATGCCATGCATGGCACAGATTGCGGACCCTGAGTCAGTGCCAATGCAAGAGCCATCAGTGAAGACTTGGAGAGAGGAGGGGGAGCACTGTTCCCAAGCTTGAATGACAAATGCATGTCGGACCTCAGAGGGAACAGGGATGGGGGGGACTTTGAATTTGATCCGACCCTGCCCAAAGGCAAGGGGATCTGTCCAGGGGGGGTGCGTGTACACTGGGACCTGTTGGACATGGGGGACACAGGCCTGCAGAGAATGGGAGAAAGGGAGGTTAGAGCTGTCTCGAAAATGGTGATGGCCTACGGAGTGGGGGGTGCGCCAAAGGTGCAGGGCATGGCCTGTCTTTAAGTACTCGAAGTAAGCAAAGAAAGGAGGAGTGGAGCATAAGAAATTTGTGGAAAGGGGGGAGGCACCTTTGTAGACGCCAAGAATCCAGTGGCAGGCAGTGTTTTGGACCACCTGTTGTTGGTTTACCAAGGTTTTTTGGGAGTGACCATGGTACCAGACCGGTGAGCCCCATGCAAGCACAGTGCAGACACAGGCTGAGTAGAGTTGGTGCAGGAGGAGTGCCGAGATGCCGCATTCGGTGTTGCCAAGAATGCGGAGGGTGGCTAGGGTAGAGAGGCCTTTGGAGTGCATGTGCTCAATGTGGGCCTTGAAGGAGAGACCAGGGTCCCACCATATTCCCAGCCATCACAGGGGGTTAGTGGGTTTGATAATGGTGGTGGGCATTATTTGTATGCCTGCAGTGTGCCAGTTGTTGTAACTGATGGTGCACCAGGGTGGGTGGAAGTGGAGGGCCTCCATCTTCACAGCTTCAATGTTGAGACCGAGCCGGAGGAAGTGGCTGTCGAGTTGGTGGTAGGCAGTGGCCAGGGTATCGCAGTTGGATGTGATGTTGGGGCCGACGCAGATGATGAGGTGATCATCCACATACACAAGGAGGTTGCAACCTGGCTGTTGGAAGTGTTGGATGGTGAGCCCTGCAAAAATGGTTGACAGGATGGGGGAGACCAGTGAGCCTTGAGGGGTGCCTAGGTCAGGTTTGGGGGCAGTGGGTAGGGTCATCCCATCAAAAGAGATGGAGACACTCCTGCCCATCATGAATGATAGGCACCAGTCTGCCATATTAAGCAGGCAGCCCATTGACACAAGTTGCTGATGGAGGAGTGCTGGGTGTACTGAGTCGAAGAACCCTTGGATGTCCACTGTGAGGATGGAGCAAACAAGGCCTTTCAAGTGGGCATGCTTGACAATCTGTAGAAGGTGTTGTGAGGTGTCATAGACCAAATGGCCCTGACACCCACCATATTTGTTAGGGGGCAGCCAGTCTTCCTTGTTAGTGAGGAACTGGGGCCGGTTAGTGATAATCTTTTCCAGGAGCTTCCCCAGGGTCTCCTTGAGGGTGATTGGGTGGTAGGAACATGGTGAGAAGGGGTCCTTCTTGTTCAGTTTCCAGAGCATGACCACTTTTGCTGCCCACCAGCACTTGGGGTGGTGCCCCAAGTGCAGGCAGTTGTTGAAAAGGGCCAGAACCTCGGCAGGATAATGCATGACCACCCATTTGAGTGGGCAGTAGCTAATCCCAGAGGGCCCTGGAGCTGACAAGTTGGAAGTGCTGGACAGCATCAACTTGAGCTCGGAAGCAAGGAGGGGTGGCGTGGGTGGGAGGCCTGTGTCCAGGATAGGGGGAGGGTCTTTGAAGAAAGTGGTGTGAAATAGCTCACCTTTCTCTTCTTCAGACTGGGTGAATGAGCCATCCCCTCAGCAGAGGGAAGGGACTTGGGTGGGGTGGACCCCCAGACCACACTTGGCCCATGACCAAATGTTCATCAGGTTGGCCTCCTTGGCCTGGTCGGAGTAGTAGGTTCTCTTGGCCACACGCACACCTCTTTTGAAGGCCTGGCAGGCTCTAGAGCATAGGAGGGCAGAGGGTGCATTGCTGATCACTTTGAGGAGTTCAGCGCAGTGAGGGGTCCACCACATGACTTCGGTTTTCTTTGCTTTCGCAATTGAGGTGAAGGGGGCCAAAGCATCCTCCATGGCTTTCACCACAGACACTGCTTTGAGGTCCAGGGAGGCGGTGTCAGTGACCAGGTGCTGGAAGGTGTGGTCAAGGGTGGGGTAAGCAAGTTCGGACCATTCCATGAAGTTGTCAGTGGTGAGGTGTCAGGTTTGTGGGATGGGTGGCAGGGAGGTGGTTGGAATGGCCCACTTGAGGCAGGCATGGTCTGAGAGGGTGGTTTGGGCCGACTCAAAGGAGTCCAGGATTGAGTTGGCATCTGTAGAGGGTGGTACCCAGACCATGTCAATGGGGCAACATCCAACTCCGTCGTGTGGATGAGAGTCAGAGTCAGGGTCATGAGCAGGTTCGAGGCCATTCGCACAGAAAAAGTCATCTAGGGGTTGGGCCCTGAGGACTTCTGCATGATTAGCATGGAGGTTGGACCACGAGTAGTGGTGATGGTTGAAGTCGCCACACACTGTGAGGGTGGCTGCCAGTGCCGAGGGGAGATTAAATAGGAAGGACTCACCGGGGTACTGGGGGGGGCGCCGTCCCTGTCTGCTGGGGTCATACTGTAGTAATTGCAGATGCGGACAGTTTGGTGGGAGCAGACCTCTACCGTCAGTATGTCGGTGCTGCTTGTGGCAGTGCCGAGGACAGACCAAGATGAGGAGGGGAGAGAGCACAAGACATATGTTACAACACATGGGCACATGTCAGGCAGGAGGACAGGTACATAGCCAGGAATAGATGGAACATTGAAGACCATTGTGCCAGTCAGGTCTGTAAGGGAAGGTTGGAGGCCAATTTGATACCAGGGAGGTTCCTGGATTAGTAATAGGTGAGGGGGGGCGGGGTTGTCAGAGAGAGCCGGGAGTAAGGAGTGGATGGCTGCCAAAGACCACATGGCATTCCACTGTAGCACACGAAGCTGTGCACTCATAGCTCCATCTCGAGTTCCTGAATTTGGGCCTTGTGCAGGCCATTGAGGATGCTGTGGAAGCGATGTTTATGAGGGCATGTGGGGTCGGTGGTGGGGTGGTCACCATTGCAGTTGCGGCAGTGGTGGGGGTGGGGGCAGGTGTCATCAGCGATCGCCTCAGAGGCACAGTCAGTGCACGATTTCCTGTGGTTGCGAGTAAGGTGCTGTCTGGCACAATCAGCACAGACAGTGGGGGCACAGCAGCCTGCCATCCCATGGCCTAACGCTTGGCAGCGCTTGCACTGGGAAAGACCCTGGCAGACCTGAGGGACAGAAAGACGGAGGGTGGTGCCGAACAGCCAGACATGTGCATGCTTAAGGAGGCACATGCAGATGGACCCGTCAATGTCAACAAAGGTGAAAGAGACTGGGCATGTGTCCAGGCTGGAGAGGCACTCTCCATCGGCGATTGCATAATGGGGTTCCACTATGAACTTGAGATTCTTAAGGATAGGGTTCTGCACTAGTTTGGCCTTGAGGGCAGCAGCAGAGAAGGGGTGGGTGGTGGGGCCAAAGACATCCCTCATGGGCACTCATGAGATGTGGAGGGAAGCCCACAGGTGAACTCGGGAGGTGGTGAGAGTGAGGTGGGCTGGGAGGTGTGTTCCTGTGGTGCACCATTTGTCTCTCATGAATTGGGCAAATGCTTCTGCATGCCAGTTGATGATTGACTCCATGGAAGGGGATGCTGAGGGGGGGCACTGCACAAAGATGGTCACGATGTGTCCCTTTGCATTGAATGTGCAGGACAGCACCATGACCTGGTCAGTGGTGGGGAGAGAGCGGAAGAACTCATGAGCAGTCTGGGTCAGGGAGGCACCAGATTTCTGTGCAGTCGCCATGAGGAGGAGGTCGCCAGTGTTAAGAACCAGGGTGGGGTCCTTAGCATACATTTTTGGGGGTGGTGGGAGCTGACAGGAGCCTTTCTTCTTCTTCTTGTCAGCTGCTGGGGTTTGGGGGGCCCCCCCTGAGGGTTGCTGTGTGGCTGGTTGGGCCATGGCCTGGGCGTAGGAAGTGGGGGCCTGGGTGGTTGGGGCCAAGACAGGGGGGGTGGTCTGGGTTGCACCAGGGGCTGGGGCCATTGACTTGGGGGCCTGTTGGGGCCTGGGGGTTGGTTGGTTGGCCAGAGAGGAGACCTGGCGAGAAAGGTTCCTGACATCTGAGGTGAGTTTCTGGACGGCATTGGCCATCACTTTCATCTCCTGGGATGGGGGGGGGAGTCGCTAGTGCCGGTCGGGGGGCTGTGCATCCGAAAGGGTAAGGGAGGGCATCTGCATTATGGTCCTCAAGGAAGCGGTGGTAGACCATGCCCACGTCAAGCATGGCGATGTGGTTGGTGGGGTGAGCATCCCTCTCCCACTGGAGGTCTGAGAGGACTGTGTGAGTGAGAGCTGTAATCTTACCCACAAATCCCAAAGCGTGAATCTCCACTGTGTTGGGGGTGGTCAAGTTGGCTTGGTTGAGTTCAACGAAGGCACTGTGGAAGGTGAGGACAGCCTTGGCCAGGATCATCTGGGTCACCATAAGGCATTCTGGGCAGGACCTGGGGGCTAGGGGGGTGAGGGCGTTGGCCGAGCATTTGCCTGTCTGGTACTCCGGGGTATGGGGGCCATCTTGCTCCATGGCAGTGATCTCATGATCGTAGTCATGGGTTTCCTGCACGCCCATCGATTGTGGGGAGGGCGCTCCAGCGGAGGAGATGGAAAGTGGTTGGTACAGCTTGAAGGCTGTGCCGAGGGGCATTGCCTGATGCTGTTGGGGGGGGACAGTGGTGTGGATGCTGGGTGTGGTCCGGGTAGGGGCACCATTGGTGATGACAACACAGCTTGTGCGGTGGATGATGCCAAGGAGCGATGTTGGGAGAGTTTCAGTGGAGGCAGGGGGCGACCAAAGCCACTGGACGACATTTGCTGGGAGTCTTAGCTGCACATGGCAAAATCAACGGTGGTGGTTAGAGGTCAAGAGGGATGAAGGTGCCCCATCATCCCCTGTTATCCAGGGTTGATTTGATGAAGACACAGCCATGGAGATAGGCAGCCCCCACACCCCCCTCATGCAGACTGGTAAATGGTCCGCTGACACCATCACCCCCTTGGTGTGCCCCCCGCGCATTACTGCTACACAGCGGATCCTCTTTGAGTCAGTCGAGGAATATGAGGCCCTCTTCACGAGAGTGAACACAGGTCCAGCCAATGCCACCCCCCTGCAAATGGCTCATGAGCTGTTGCGATACATTGGGAGAGTCCTTGCACTCTCCCACCATGTCATCTTGGCCCTCAACTGGGCGCAAGAAGGAGGCCCCCATCCCCAGAACGTCGAGTTACACAACTTGATGATGCAATATAACCAGGGCATCGAAGGACACGATCTGTCCCTCCTGGCCCCCTTCATCTGGACAGGAATGGTGCAGCCCACTGCCCCCTCCTGCCCCACCCCCCCTGCCAATGACATTAAGGAGTTGAAAACAGCTATGCTCAGACTCACCTCCCAGGTTGGCAACATCTCTTGTCAGGTCTCCTCCCTTGCTGCTCATCCCCCCCCCACGCCCCCAACAGGCTGGGAGGACTTCGGCTCCCACCAACATGGGAGGCACACCCACCACCAACATGGCACCAGCCCCTGCTGCCGGAGCCCCTATCTCATATGCTCAGGCTGTGGCCCAACCTGCAGCCCCTACTAACCCTTCCCAGAACCCTGCTGTATTAGCCCCAGAGAAGAAGAAGTCTAAGCGCCAGCTACCACCCCCTCCCAAGATGTTTGCTAAGGACCCCACTCTGGTTCTTAACCCCAGTCTCCACCATACCCACATGGAATTCCGCCTGTCTGGCTCAGTTCTCACCCAGCAGGTGTGTGAGTTCTTCGATGCCCTTCCCACTGTGGACCGGGTCATGGTCCTATCCTCGGCATTCAATGTCAAGGGCAATATCGTGACCATCTTCACCCACTGCCCCTCCACCCTTACGCCAACTACCGAGATGATCATTGATCGCCACAGTGTCTCGTTCACATGCTACATGCATGATAGGTGTCTAGTTGCTGGAACCATGGTTCCCACCGGGTTCACCCTCTCCCCATCCCATGTCCGCCAACAGTCTGCACTGCACATCTCTATGGTGCCCACTACAGACCTCTTTGGACCTGAAGGTAAGGTTTTCACCCCCACCCAGCTCCTGTCAGAAGTGAAGCACAACCCATCACTTCGCAACCTCGACTTCGTCATCCCCCCCCCACTTCACAACGCCAGAGGAGAACCTCAAGAACCTCAAGCAGTGCCCAGTCTCCTTCTCCTTCGCTGACCCTGATGGTCAAGTCCGCGCTCACCTTCTCAAGAGGCCCCGTGTCTGGCTCTTTGGCACCTCCCTCTGCCTCTCTGTCCCTCCTGTCCACCCTGGCCTCACTCAGTGTGAGCGCTGCCAGGCCCTCGGGCATGGTATGAGGGGCTGCAAAGCCCCAGTGGTGTGTGTCGAGTGCACGGGCAACCACTGCACCACTAACCATCACAAATCTTGCACAGACTGTGCCACAGAGGCAAACAAATCCAACTACTGCCCCCACCCCTGCCACTGCTGCAACTGTGGTGCCGACCACCCCGCCACTTTCCCCTCCTGCCCCAAGAAACACCACTTCCACAGCATCCTCACTGGACAGGAACAGGACTTCCCCATCCTCCCTGAAGAAGAAGAAATCTAATGTGTGCACAACTTCAGGTACTACAGTGGAACGCTGCCCACTCACTTGCAGCGATTCAGTCTCTGTTTCCTTCCCTTTCTTCAGATCCATCACCTCCTCTCCTGATCCTGGTACAAGAGCCTCTGTGGTACCAGATCGGGTCTCAGCCTTCCCTCACAGACCCAGACAGACTCCCTATCTATGGTGTCCCCTCCATTTCTGGCTATGTAGCCGTTTTACCCCCCAATGAATGTGTTACATTTTTCCTACACTCTCCACCGATTCCCCAACCCCATAGGCCTCTAGTATGTTCCACGTCCTCGTTGCACTTACTGATCATGTACCATGCTCAGTCATCCCTTTCCATGCGCTTTCACCATGTTCTACTACATCCACACTGGTATACCTTCCACCTGATTCCACTACATTCCATAGGTCTATATAAGCTGTACTTCGCCGAGCATTTAGCCTTAAGCTTATGCTCTTTGTTCTTACAAGCTCATTTGCTCACCCCCGAGCCCAGCGTGCACTTCGTCGTAACCCAACTGCCCATCATCACATCTATTGTATGCGACTTACCAAGTACCTAGTTGTCACCATCTTCATCGCACACCTCATCCAAGTAAACCATTGACTCTGCCTCCAACGTCTCCGTAACCCGGAATTCTCCTCAGGCCACCAAGCTTAACAGAATGCCCCCATGTCGTCACCTATGTTTCCCGGAACCTACCACTCTCTTCATGGTCTGTCATTGGCCCTGCAACCAGCGGGACTGATGTACTGACAGTGGAGGTCCACTCTCAAGTCACAGTCCAGCTGTGCAATTACTACAGTATGAGCCCCCCAGACCACACTGCCCCCTCCCCTCAGTACCCTGGTGAGTCCTTCCTTTTCTCACTCCCCTCAGTGCTGGCCACCACACTACTGGTGTGTGGCGACTTCAACTGTCACCACCACTCCTGGTCCAATCTTGCCGCGACCTGGCAGGAGTCATTGGGGGCCCAGCCCTTTGACGATTTCTTCTGGGAAAACAGTCTCGAGCCTGCCCATGTGCCGGACTCCGACTCCCGTCCTAAGGATGGGGCTCATCAGTGTCCCATTGACATGGTGTGGGCCCCCCCACATATCATGCCAGAGTCCATCCTTAACTCGTCTGCCTCGGCGCACTCCCCCCTCTCTGACCACACCCAGTTAACCTGGGTGGTCACCACTAACCTACCTCCCCCCCTCCCCAGAACTTGTCGCCTCACAAACGACGACTATGGGGAGTGGACAGAACTTGCCTTCCCAGCCCTGGTCGAGGCCTTTAAACTCCCAGCCACAGATCCATCCCTCTTAGACACGAAAGCAGCAGCCATGGTTCATGCCATGGAGTCTGCTCTCCAACCCTTCACCACCCTTGCTCAGCCGTCGAAGACTGAGGTCCCATGGTGGACGCCTGCCTGCAGCGACCTCCTTAAGGCCATTGATGCTGCCCCCACCAACAGACTGCGAGCCGCCACGTGCCAAGCTTTTAAGCGAGGGGTATGGGCAGCAAAGCGCACCTACTACTCAGAGCAGGCATCAGAGGCTAACCCCTCCAATATCTGGTCCTGGGCCAAACATGGCCTAGGCATGCACCCCACTCAAGTCCCTTCGCTTAAATGCATGGATGGCTCCTTCACCCAGTCGGACAAGGAGAAAGGTGAGCTCTTCTGGGCCACATACTTCCAAGAACCCCCCCCCCCTCCCAGACTCGGGCCTTGGGCCACTTCCTCCCCCACCCCCCGGCACACCGCCTCTCCTTAGCATGGAGTTGACGGATGCACTGACCACCACCTCCAACTTATCAGCCCTGGGGCTGTTGGGCATTGGCTATCGTCCACTTAAGTGGGTAATAGCTGCATTTCCTGACGAGATTTTGGTGCTTTTCAATGACTGCCTGCACTTGGGGCACCACCCTGAGTGCTGGTGGGTGGCAAAAGTTGTCATGCTCCACAAGCTGAATAAGAAGGACCCGTTCTCTCCCTGCACTTACTGCCCCATCATGCTCAAGGAGACTTTGGGCAAACTCCTCAAAAAGATGATCACTAACCAGCTCCAGTTCCTCGCCAACGAGGAAGACTGGCTGCCACCTAACCAGTATGGGGGGCGTCAAGGACACTCAGTCTATGACACCACCCAGCACCTTCTTCAGCTCATGGAGGGTGCCCACTCGACAAACCAGGTCTGCTCTATCCTTGCAGTAGACATTCAGGGTTTCTTTGACTCGGTGCACCCCCAACTCCTTCACCAACAGCTGCTCACAATGGGCTGTCCACCTAACATAGCAGACTGGTGCCTTTCATTCATGATGGGGCATAAAGTTGCCATCTCTTTTGATAGCACAACGACCCCTCTGACCCTGAAACCTGACCTTGGCACCCCCCAGGGTTCCCCAGCCTCCCCAATCTTGTCAACTATATTCGCGGGACTCATCCTGTGCTGCTTTCAGTGGTGCGGGTGCAAACTCCTCACATACATCAATGACCATCTAATCGTATGTGTCAGCGCCTCCATCACCACCAACTGCAAAACCCTTGCTGATGCATACCAACACCTCAACAGCCTCTTTCACCAGCTAGGGCTCAATATCGAAGCTGCTAAAACTGAGGCCCTCCACTTCCACCCACCCTGTCGTAAGGTCAGCTATCATGGCTGGGACACAATGGGGATTCAAATTGATGACCACACCCTGGTTCGGCCCTCTATTCCCCTGCGATGGCTGGGGATTTGGTGGGATCTGGGCCTTTCCTTCAAACTGCACGTGGAGTGCATGCACTCCAAGGGCCTGTCCACACTTGCTGCACTATGTATTCTTGGCAATACTGAGCATGGTCTTTCAGCCATCCACCTCCACCAGTTGTACTCAGTGTGCATGCGCACTGTGCTCACATGGGGTGTGCCAGTTTGGTATCATGGTCGGTCCCAAAAAACTTTAGTGAATCATCTGCAGGCTGTTCAAAACACTGCTTGCCAGTGGATTCTTGGTGTCTACAAGGGCGCATCTCCCTTTTCCACCAACTTTCTATGTTCCCTCCCCCCTTTCTTTGCATATTTTGAGTATTTAAAGACTAACCATGCCCTGTGCCTTTGGTGCACCCCCCACTCAATTGGCCGCCATTGTTACTTACCACGCACTAACACCCCCTTCTCCCTTTCACTGCAGGCCTGTGTCCCCCATGTCCAACAGGTCCCAGCATACATGCACTCCCCCTGGGTCGACCCCCTCACCTTCAGGCAAGGTCGGATCAGCTTCTCTGTCCCCCCTGTGCTGGTTCCCTCTGAGGTCCAGATGGACTTTGTCTGTCGAGCTCAGGAACTTTGCATGCCCCTTACACTCCAGGTCTTCACCAATGGCTCATGCCTAGGCCAGAAGGCTGGATCCATGATCATCGCCATGCATGGGCCTTATCACCTCCGTGCCCATTGGCTGACCTCACCACTGTGCGCCACCGCCATGGATGCCAAACAATTCTCCCTTGGTATTGCTGTTAAGTAATTGATGCAATTCCATCATTACGTACACGGAGAAAGGTTAGTGTCAGGAGATAGAAGACGAAAAC
>JAKOPK010000532.1:0-16568 GCA_024195185.1 Coniferiporia weirii
CATGATCAGTAAGCGCAACAGGTCATGGAACGTACTAGAGGCCTATGGGGTTAGGAGTCTGTGGAGCGGGTGTAAGGGAAAAATGTAACACGTACACTCCGTCTCCTCAATAATCCTCAATTACATATCCTCATACTTCAAGAACCGTTTATTGGTTTCTCTGGCCTTCAACGCTCTGACAATGATCCTCTTGGCACGAATATTTATAATCCTATCAAACATCCATCATGGGACTATTTTCTACCACAATACTCTCTCAATAATGCTATTCGACCACATGTTATCACTTACATCCGCAAAAAATTTCCATCACTCTCCTCACAACCACGGCCCGATCTTATTAATCATAAGGACTTCATTACTGTCGACATCACATACGGCTCTAACAAATTTCGTCTAATTAACGGTTACAACTATGGATCGGGTATTTTTGGCACTAACATTACCGAACTATTACTTCACTCGTTTGACATCGATTTTCCCACATGTTTACTCGGAGATTTCAACATACACCATCCGGCATGGTCCCTTCCTTCCAGACTACATCGAAAAACATCTCCCAACGCTGACGAATTTCTACAATGGACCAAAGACCAAACATTTTTCCTTATTAACGACACGGATTTTCCTACCCGTCGCGGACAACATCAGCAACAAGACTCAATAATCGATCTTACTTTCTTCAACTTCAGTGCAATTTCTTCCGACAACTTCTCTGATTGGTCTTGTATCGACATTCCTGAATATTCCTCAGACCACATCCCGATTACTTTTACTTTTATGCCTCAAAACGAACAGTTTATCCCTGACGACCCGGTTCCTACATTCATAGCTGACATCGGCCTTAAAAACGAATGGATGACCTCTTTCCAAGAAGCGCTCCTTACCGATCCACTTCCAGTCATCATACAAGATTCAGACGTCCACACATATCTTAATAAACTCAACTCTCATATCCTCACATCTATTTGTCAAATCATGCCACAATCCAACAAACACAATTTTACGTACTCATATTGGTGGAATTCCGAATGCGACAAAGCGATTGCAGCTTACCGAGAATGTAACGATACTTTCGAAAGAGAACACCTTCACACCGAAGCTCGCAACATCTTCCGCAACGCTAAACGTAACTGGTCTACCGAACTTTTAGAAGGCGCTTCATCATTCGATATCTTTCGATTCGCTAAATGGTCAAATGGAAAACGTAAAAATCGCACTCCACCAATTCGTTATGACAATCAATACGCTACAGAACCTCAAGATCAAGCCCGAGTTTTTCAACAAACATTCTTTCCTACTACCAAAATTCCTGATATTACGTCCTTACCCTATGACCCTAAACCTATGGCACCTCGAAAATCACAAGACATAACTATTGCTGAAATTTCTACCTGCCTCGATGCAACATCTAATAATTCCGCTCCCAGTATTTCTGGAATCTCGTATATTTATCTCAAATAGATTCATAAATTCGACCCTAATATTTTACTTTCACTTTTTCAAAATTGTTTTTCACAACACATTCATCCATGGAAAGATGCTAATATCGTTGTTATCCCCAAACCTAACAAAGCAGATACGGGTAACCCCCGTTCGTACCGACCTATCGCTCTACTAGAATGCATCGGCAAAATCCTCGAAAAAATCATCGCGAAACGAATTACATGGGACGCCGGACGCTTTAACCTCATTCCCACCAACCAATTTGGAGGACGCTCTAACAGCTCAACCATCGACGCAGGTCTATCTTTACTACATGACGTTCAACTCGCTCAACGAAAAAACCTCAAAACCTCAGCATTAGCTATCGACATTTCTGGCTACTTCGACAACGTCTCTCATTCTCGGCTTCTACATACACTCAAACTTCTTGGATTCAACGATAAAATCATCCTATGGACTGCCGAATTTCTTTCTAATCGTTCAATATTTTTCAAAATTGACAATTTTACGTCTTCAAAATTCCCCATTTCAAATATCGGAATACCACAAGGCTCACCTATCTCACCCATCCTCTCCTCTCTTTATACCGTTTTTGTGCTATCGTCTTTATCTCATTCCAAAGATTCCTGTCTCAAAGCATACATCGATGATCAACTTATACTCGCCTTTTCAAAATCCTATAACGAAAACATAAAAATCCTTGCACGTGACTTTCTTATTATTATCAATATGCTTCACGATCTTAACCTTTCCGTTGACCATGTCAAATCCGATTTTATTCATTTCTTTAAACAACTTCCTAAAAACTACACACTTCCTGCTCTTATTCTTTCTCCCCCTCATTCTCCACCCATTACCATTCAACCGTCTCATTTAATCCGATGGCTGGGCTTTTTCCTCGACCAAAGACTCAACTTCAACAACCACATTTCACGAATGTGCAATCGCGCACGATCTACAACCATAGCGCTACGTATCCTTGGAAACACAATCCGTGGCTTATCTTTCGCCAACTTCCGCAAATTACACCTCTCCAATATCATCCCTGTCTTAACATATGGCTCTCAACTTTGGTACACCGGCATTCGACAAAAATCAAAAATAAATCAATTATCAATCGCTCAAAACCTTAGCCTTCGACTCGTCACGGGTACTTTTCGCACAACACCTATCCAACCACTTCATAATGCAGCACACATTCTACCCATTCCTATCCTTCTTCAAAAAATTCAAAAACGATTTGCCCTTCGACTAAGCAAACTTCCATATAATTCACAACTTCTCAACCGATTACCTAAACAATGGCCCCGACTTCCATCATCTCAACCTCCAATTCCACATCATCGTTTCAATTCAACTCCTCAAAAACCACTCTCTCAACTGCACCATATCTCGTTCCTCGGCTCTCCAAAAACAGAATTCATCAATCCATATCTTTCTCACCCGTCGAATCATTTACCTATTAACCATTCTCAATATCATATAGACATTCTTTCAACTCAATCTCTTTCATCTTCCGATAAATACAACAGAAAACAAAACAAAAAACAACAAATTATCGAATTACATCATTCTCTTTCATTAAATCCCCACAATCTTATCATTTATACAGACGGTTCAAAACATAACAACTCCACAAAAACTGTATCATCTTTCGTTTTATATCATAAAAACAAAATCCTCGATTCAGGTCACTGGTATTGCACATCACACGGCTCTTCCTATGATGCAGAAATGTTTGCTCTCGCTAAATGTACAGAACAAATCACTTCATTTCGACAAAGATGCATTTTATCTTCATCTTTTATCACCAACATTCATTTTTTCACGGACTCCATCTCTTCCACAAAATCCATTATTAACTTAGCCCCTCATTCCGTGCAATCTTCTTCCAAAATCTTTTGTAAATTTTCCGACTCTTTTACATCCAACCCCAACCATCACATTCTGTTACATTTTTCCTTGCACTCTCCACCGACTCCTAACCCCACAAGCCTCTAGTACGTTCCATGCTCCTGTCGCGCTTACTGATCATGTACCATGCTCAGTCACCACTTCCATGCGCTTCCCTCATGTTCTACTAACTCCTCACCCCTAACACGTTCCATCTCATTCCCCCACATTCCATAGGTCTATATAAGCTGTACCTCATCGAGCATGTAGCCTTAAGCTTATGCTCTTTGTTCTTACAAGCTCATTTGCTCACCCCCGAGTCCTGCGTGCTCTTCGTCGTAACCCGACCCAGTACCGCCGAGTCTACCGTATGCGCCTTACCAAGTACATCGTCGTCACGATCTTCGTCGCCCACCTAGTCGTCTCCACCAATCGACTCCGTCTACGACGTATCCGTAATCCGGACGGCTCCCCTATCCAGTGATCTTAACACATTCATATTCACTGGTCTCCTGGTCACTGCGGCATTCCTGGAAACGAACTCGCCGACAAACTCACACACTTAACACCAATCGGCAAACCGTTCCTTCAAAAAACTTATTCAGCCGCATCAGAAGAAATTCAAGTTGAAACAATTACTGCTTGGCAGGAGCATAACAATTCGCATCGCAACCTAAACTCATTGGCATCTACCTCTATTCATCCTATCGTCTCCGACAAACTCCCAAAATTTTGGAAACAATTCGCATACTCTCGCAATACATCCTCGAAACTTTTCCAAATAATCACCGGACACGGTCACTTCAGAGAATATTATCAAAAATTCGTTCCTACTCTACCAATACGATGCCCATGCGGTCATAACATCCAAACCCGCGATCACTTGCTCAGACAATGCCCACTCGTCAAAATTCAACGCAGAATTGCTTTTGGCCCTACCAGACCACCATCAGATCAATTTTTATTCACAGACCCTCCTCACTTAAAAAATCTTGCTCGCTTTATCAATTCTACCCCTATCTTCTCAAAACACTTCATTATCTCAGACCTCGCTCCAATTACCAATTTTCCACCTTCCCGCTTTTTTCCACCTTAATCATTTTATTTTCATCCTCATAACTTTACAACTCTTATTTCATTTAACACACATATCATCCTAAAACCAGAAACTGCCCACTACCAAACATCATCTTTCTTTATATCTGACACTCTTCTATAACCGCGTCTTGTACACGTACTGTAGCGGTATAAAAATGCTGATTTTTAAAAAAAAAAAAAAAAAAAGACGCGCTTCAAAGATTAGGCGGAGTCCCAAAATCGGAACTTAAAACACCGCCAGTGGCACTAGTTGATACTAAATGGCCGCTGAAGTTCACAAATGTTGTATGTTTATCAGGGGAAAAAATGCACCGCGGCGTCTTATATGCAATATACAATAGTACTTACAAAATTCTGATACAAATATAATACAGTAAAAAATACACAGGGAATGGTCCGTAACTTGTTGTTTGAAGTGATCGAATCCAGTAGCGGCCGCAACCCCAGAAGAGCGCGCCGGACCTAGAATGGATGATCAGATCGTAGGTGGGTATTGATCGAGTCCAGTAGCGGCGGCAATCTCAGGAGAGTGCGCCGGACCTAGAGTGGATTATCGAGTCGTAGGTGGTTAGTGATCGAATCCAGTAGCGGCAGCGGCCCCAGGAGAGTGCGCCGGACCTAGAGTGGATTATCGGATCGCAGATGGGTAATTTGGGGTGTATGCTAAATGCATGGAGACTCGCATTTGCGAGCTCGCCCATAAACCGGCATTCTAAAAAAACAGAACATGGGATGGAGTGGCTGGTCGCCAGAGGAAATTTCTCTGAGCCTTGCCAGTGGCAGCGCATCGTGCACATACAGACACCCGCTCATCTTCAATTGGTGTATATAGGAGAGCTAGGGTCTGAAAGCAGGAGGCTGTACCAGGATTCTCCAAGGTGTGAACGTGTTAAGAAAAGGCTTCGAAGTTCAATTGGGCTGACTGGCTTCAGAGTCGACGCCAGGATATCCGAGAACGTTTGGACGAAGAAAACCGCGTAGACCGCAGCGCGATGTGCATACGTAAGAACTAACCAGCCTCCAATCCGGAAAAGGCTGGTCAGAAGTAAGTAGGCCGGAGGTTTACGGGAGCGTCCGAGCGGACACGAGAAGCATGGCCGCGGCTGGGAGGGGCGGACAGAAAACGCGTTCTATCGTTATCGTACTAGGAGGGTAGCATTGTAGTCAATTTGTGGGGGAAGGAAGGAGAGCATGTCAGGCAGAAGATAACGTTCATTTCTGCGAGTGGTGGGCTGAAAAAAAAAAGAGCGAAGAATGGTATCATGACGGCCGGTGGAGACAGAATGGAAAGGCGAGAGGGAAGAGGACTCGAAGAGGTCGACATTCGAGGGTATAGGTCCAATGAAATGGTGTAGATGGGGTATTTGGTGATATGAATGGAGGAACGGGATACATTGGGTGGTCCTGGAGAGTTAGGGATCGTGGGGGTCATGACGGGGAGACTGCGATGGAAAAGATGCGGATTATATTGTAGCGGCCCGGGAGTGCTGGCACCGCGGAGGTTGTGGCGGGTATGGAGAAGAGCGATCAGGACAAGGAGGCGCGTGTTGAAGGAAAATGGGACTTGAGTATTTCCGCCTGGTGGCTGGAGCGGGAGGCGGGAAGTGGCCCTTGGGAGTTAGGGGCAGTGGGGATCGTGGTCGAGAGGAGGACAATGAACAAAATGCGGATTATAATGTAGCGGTCCGGGAGTGCTGGCGCCGCGGAGGTTGTAGTCGGTATGAAGAAGAGGGAGTGATCAGGACAGGGGGGTGCGTGTTGAAGAAGGTGCTGCCGAAAGTGGGACTTGGGTATTTTCGGCTGGTGACTGGAGTGTGGGGAGAATAAAATGCGGATTATATTGTAGCGGTCCGGGAGTGCTGGCACCGCGGAGGTTGTGGCGGGTATGGAGAAGAGTGATCGGGACAAGGAGGCGCGTGTTGAAGAAGGTGATGCCGAAAATGGGACTTGGGTATTTTCGGCTGGTGGCTGGAGTGGGGGCAGGGAGCGAGGAGGAGAGCGAGGGAGGAGGGGGAGGAGAGCGGGAGGAGGAGGAGGAGAGAGGGGGAAGGGGGGGAGGGAAGAGGGGGAGGGAAGAGGGGGAGGGGGAGGGAAGAGGGGGAGGGGGAGGGAAGAGGGGGAGGAGAGAAAAGAAGAGTTGTCCGACAGCGAAAGGGGATGTCAGGAAGCAGGTTTTTATGCCAATTGGCTCTGGTGAGGGGCTGGCACAAAATCCGCTTACGTGGCACTGCCAGCCCCATCACTGCCAGCCCACCACAAACATTCCCTCTGTCAGCCCAGACTTGTGTCACTTTTCTGTGAGACATGCCTACGCCCATATTTATAGTCCGGATGCTAGGTGCATGGGAGACCGCGATATCTATTTTTCATACCGGTCCGATGATGTAGGGATGAATATGCACGACAAAGACAACAACTTGAGGTCTATTGAAAGAATAAGCAATGGGAGGTTTTGTCCGTTTAGCGGCAGGGCTGTGTTACCGTGTTATTTTACGCAGACACTGTAGAAGGGAATATTCAGAATAGATTCAGTTCAGGGCATTTTCGGACGCTTGTACAACAATGTACTTGGCTTGGTGACACTTAGTAACTGGGCATGTACAACATAGACCTTGGGTCCGCTTCACTTACTACTTTTGGCTTGCAGACGGGCGGCTAACACTGGCGGCTGACGCGGCAGCCCGCTAGGTATGAGCCAAAACACCGAAATTCCTCTATAGACTTTGGGCATTCGGTTCTGGGGGCGGCGACGGAAACTAGGGATGTGTATGAAGCGGCAAGCCAGACTCAGCAATGACGAAGGGGTCGGTATCAGCTTTTCTCGAACAGTCGGATTAGAATAAACGTTCGTACAAATAAAGAAAAATGATTCCAAGAGACATAACGACTGATACGACAAAGCAGGTTTGAGAGGTGCCCGAACTTGAATGACGGACCCGCCGGGAATCCCACAGCTGGACAGGCATAGGATCCTGCCGAAAGAGATATTTTCTTAGTCGGTATGTGTGGCATTGACTGGGAGAGCTTAATTAAGATATGCTCATATATGGAACCCCAGAAGTGCGCTTCGATATGGGACGTTACGAGAAAGATAACCGGCGGCCGCAATCGGTCATATAAAGTAAAGTGAAACTAGACCGCCTTCACTCCACGGTTAATCGATTTTGTTACGAAAGAGTCCGTCGTTTCATCCAGACCTCGAGCTGGTTCCTCAATAACACATTCAGTCGCCGTCAACGAGGTTGTAACCCTGGGTTTTAAATGTTAGCAGCCGTCAAACGCAGAAGTTTGCATATCTGGTTTGCTGTCAACTCTCGCATCGCGAGCAGCAAAGGAAACGTCTCTGTATACAACGCATTAATTTCGGAATACCAGACAATCGCACTGACCATTCGTCCACATCAAAAGTCAAAGCTACATATATGAGAATGTCGAGATGGAGGTAAGGCATACGTCGTGGATTTGCACGAAGATATTAGTCTCCCCGACGACAACTCGATTTGTTGATAATTATACAAACAACATTGCGTGCTTCTTCTTGACAAAACCTACACCTCCGTGGTAAATTCGTTCAGATATTACATCTAGGTTGTAATCGTTTGGTTCGCAGGGGACACAGACGCCAGCGTCTGTAGACCGTCCGCATACTGAAACTGATCCGAGTTCTCGTACTTTTGAAAATTTCCGTGAATCAGTACCCTGTCGTCCGACGGCCTTAAAATTACAATACGCTTACCTCCCACATATCCATCGCAATCTGACAGCTTTCTCGTACAACCCGAGGGGCGTCAGGTCGGTTCATCCATTCCTTCAGGTGTGGCAAGACTTCCGGGGTTGCGATTCCACCGAGCGCCTCCGCCGCTTCGTGCCTCACCATCTCTGACTCGGTATTATCTTGAAGGACTTTAAGGAGTGCAGGTACGGAATAGGTAGAGAGAAGTTGGCCAAAGACGAAAGCAATTTCGTGTCTGGAAATCGGTTGTCAGTGCACCGAAGACGTTAAATCCCGCCGTGACGGGGAGACGCACTTAAACAATGCGCTGCTATCAGAAAACCCGTCCGCAAGGGCGTCTACAGCCTCAGGTGTGCCAACGTTGCGGAGCGCGAACATCGCCCGGTACCGTTCAAAAAGGGGAAGTTGCGTATCAAGAAGCGTCGAACGCAGCGTCTTAACGTCATCGGGAGATACCCCAGTCGGGTTTGGCTTTCCGGAAAATAGACCAGAGCTAGGCGGGGCTGGGTCAATCGACGCATACTGCCTAAACTGCTCATTTAATAACACAATTCAGACGGAAGAAACATAAACGCACTGAGGTTCAGACTCTACGACTTCCAATTGAGCACGATGCCGCTTTCCCTCTTCCGAGTGGTCCCATTCGATCTTAGCGAGAGCGATCTCGCACGTCTCGCGAACCGCGCGCTCAGTATCTTTAAGAAATTCTCGGAGGATGGGTATGGATGATAACGCTGAGATGGCGCCCATTGCTTCAGCTGCCTACCTCAAATCGGTTTCATAAGTACCTAATGCATTATGATGGGAGAGATGTGCTCACTTCATGGCGAACCATCGGGTCCTCCGCCCCGTTCCTCAGTACAGACTGTAGTACCGGTAATGCGGTTTCGTTTTTCATCTGACCGAGACAGTATGCAAGCTCGTGCTTCAACAAGGCCGAATCGTCCGCAAATCCTACGAAATTTCCGTCAGCCTTTAATGAGTAAAACGTAGACTGTGAAAATTGCAGGTGCATACCTTCAGCAATGATTTTGATCGCCCTGTCATTTTTCAGTGATTTCAGAGTGAACAGAGCTCTGAAACGTTCGTGCAGGGGAGATTTCCCAGTCTCGTTCAACAGTGAAGCCCTGAGGGCATTGTATGCATCGTCGGAAACGTCCATGGTCAAGTAGCAGAAAGTGGCGGTGCATTTTTTGAGCCGTCCCCTTTAGCTCTCAAACCGCTACCTCCACCATGCCCAAGTCAAGACGTTCCAAAGTCGGTCAGTAGCCTCGTATAACTTGCCATAAAACGATATGATTCATGTTGTTTACAGTGTCGTTGACAAAGGTGGCAAAGAAGACAAAAGAACAGAAAGAATCTCTGTTTAACGATGTGCGCCGATTACTTTGTCTTTTTCTTTTCCTGGCTTAAAACAACGATCAGGTGCAAGAAAATGCAGATAAATGGCGGTACTGCTGGCTTTTTGAGGTCGGGGCGATGAGAAACACACATCTAAAAACTGTGCGGAGTTTGTGGAAAGAGTACGTTCGGCAGTCGTTTCGTGATTTAGCACGATGTGAAAATTGAGGGATCGCGGTTTCAGCTCAGCACGGATATTCCTTGGACGGTGTGCCGTTATGGCGAAAGCGTTGGGAACGACGCCCGAGGAGGAGCATAAACAGGGGCTGCACAAGATTGCGAAGGTATGTAGGCCGTATGCGGGCCGTACGCTAAACCCTCGTTCGCCATACTCACTGCTTACAGCAATTAACTGGTCAAGTCGGTTTGCTTTTCACGGACTCGCCGCCGACGGAGGTCATTGAGTGGTTCAAGGACTTCCGGCAGCCCGATTTCGCACGAAGTGGGAATGTAGCGTCTCGCGATGTCGTGCTCCCCGCGGGACCTGTGTTGCAGCACCACTCCAGCCCGCCCGAGCCATTCCCGCACAATGAAGAGCCGCAGTTACGCAAGCTGGGACTACACACGACGATGGTACGCGGTGTCCCAACGCTCGGCGCACCGCACCGCCTATGCACGAAGTGCAAAACGCTCACGAGCGAGCAGGCACAACTGCTCAAGCTCATCGGTGAGAAGATGGTTGAGTTCCGCGTGTGTCTCAGAGCACGTTGGGACGCGACAACCGGGGAAGTGGAGCAGATGGAAATTGACGAGCCAACGGCCCAGGAAGTCAGTGAGGTGGGGATTGATGCTCTCGACGAGGACATGAGCGACTGACAGCAGGCATCTCGTCGTTTTCGTTCTCTGCTTTTGCTCTAAAAAAAGTATATATTGTTCCATTCTGTAATACCCTTACGCTTAATGTATCAATTGTGCTACGACTCACGCGATTATGAGCAGTTCAAACTCGGAGGAGCACTCCCGTCCATGTTGATGATCGAAATAGCCAGATATATACTCGATGCGACGCATTGCGGTAAACTCCCTTCTTTTCATCGACTTCCCTTAGTGACAAGCACTTGATATACTAGTACAATAAAAGTAAGGGAAATCCTTTTTGGATATGCTCAATTGACTTTCCGTGTCGCAGGTGCAAACTCTTCTTTCGTACAGGAAGCAAAAGAGACAACAAGCGACACTATGCATTAAGAGGGAATCGAACCCCCGGCGGGTCGATGGCAACGACCCAGGTTACCACTACCCCATTAATGCTACAAAAGATTGTCCGCAAATGTCAATCTATTAGTGGACACTGAAGTTCATACAATAAAAAAAATACATAATACATGTAATCTGCGGGTGCATGGACACGGTGTTAGTCCAAATCACAGTTTTGCTTCTCCGCACATAACGATTCTAAACGCTCCTCTCCTTGGGCTAGTGCCCCGTACATACTGACTCCCCACCGATGAGTGCGCGCTTGTACTACAACTCCTTCGATGTCCGTTCTAAAATACATCGTTTCGAACCTCGGGCACTGACAGGTCAGTTCCTTTCCCGTTCCCTCGATCTTGCCGGATATCTAAACAGCGCCGTTCGTATACACCCCTTCGGTAGCTCCTTCACTGCATTCCTCAACCGAAAGGCCACCAGCCCAGTCGAAGGATTCAAGAGTCCAGAAGGGAAGTTTGAACCCCCGCACCGCGGACAGTGCTTCATCCGTCTGTCGAAAGGGTTCTCGGAAAATGCTACCAGGTACAAGTAGCTCCGCGTAGAAATTTTTGTTGTCCACAACTCCAAAGACCGACTCTGAGCATCCTCTTGCGAAAATGGCGTACCGAGGGTGCTCCATTACTTCAGTATTTATTGGATCCACTTCCCCAACACTGGTCGTTGCAGATGTCGACGAATCTTGCTCACCGCCAGGTGCTACCGTTGCTACTGGAGTGTCTTTAGCCTGCTCCCGGCGAGAATAATGCGTACCCAGTTCCATATCGATCGTTATGTACGGACGTCCATCCCGGCCCGACTGTTCAGGGAAAAACCCGTTATATCTTTCGTCAATGTCAACTCTGGCTCCGTGCCCGCTCCCAATTTGTGTTCTGACATGGACCAGAATCCCGCTCATACAAGACTCGCAGAGTTTCGACTCCTTCCCCAAGACGACCGGGATAAATATGTTGACCATATCTTCGTCCGGACCGCACTGGAAGGCCATCCCACGAGCAACAGCCGCCCAGGCACCCTCCGTCGAGAGAACATAGGGAGAATCTGCCCACTGGAAATGTGTGAAACGAACCCATGCATCTGAGAATGCTTCTTCGAATGTCACCCCGCTGGGTACATTATCTGGTAGACTTTTGAGGATGCCCTCGGCATTTTTTTCGCCAAACAGTGCCTGGATGAAGAGGTTAACTGGCACAGCATTACTGTAAAACAGATAATGTTCCATCCTTCCGCCCCCTTTGTACATATCTGCCGCTTTATCGTAGGCCAAAATGAAGATTAGTCGTGCAACGAGCTCGCCGCGCTTGTGGCACTTGCCACTGTTGATCAGACCTTCATTCATGTAATTGAAGAGAAGCCTAGAAAAGCTCGTAGTTAAATCGGACCTCATGGTGCGCATTTGTTGGGCAGCCGCCTCCGCCAGAATAGGTTCAGATGGGTACCCTGCTTTTAGCAATTTGCGATCCGCAGTAATTGAGTAAACCACCGCCATATGACTCTGGACAAGTCTGATCGTAGTACGGCATGACCACTCCCGCGTCAAGTTGAAGTCCAGGAGAAGGCGCACAGCTAACACAGCTAATGCAGCGTCAGAGAATGCATCCACAGCATCCCAATCTAGCTGCGCGAGTAGTTTGTTTCGGGCAAGATTGAGTATTGCCTAAGCTTCATTCCTTACTTTATGAAGACTCCAGAACCTAGAAGAAAATCGGGCGATGAGCTAATCACCATTAGAAGAACGACGGAGATATAATCACAATGGCCTTCCGAACAAGCACATGAAGTCGACAGTATTGACCTCGTCAAGACTCATCGTACCGGATCGGATGAATGATTCCTCGTTGCATAAACAATCAAACGGTAGTTCTGTAAATGGGGGCTGGATGCCAAGTCCCCGAGGTAAAATCCATGCGGACGGATGTACGGGTTCAGTTGGAAAGTACTTTGAGAAGCTGCAGTCGGTTGACAATAAAAGAAAGAAAACGGGTTCGTTTATAACGGCATACGCGGCCGAGAGCAGCGCATAGTAATGGGAGAGTCCTAATTGGTGAGCTTCGTCGAAATAGATCACTATTCGGACATTTCCTGGTGCACTGCTACATCCACTAGCAAGTTGGTCGATCCGTGAAATCAGCATCCGGACCTTTTCTTTGGTTTGTTTGTCGATGGATACTGATTCGTCCACGTTTTCAACAACGGGAGAGGTCTCGGTAGTCCTCCCAACTTGGCGCCTGACATTCTCTTCCTGTTACGCGCATATATTCAATCTTTAGAAGGATGTAATAGTGTCAATGAAAGTGCATACCCTTTGGACCACCTTAATAACCTTTTGGTAGAGTTCGCTTCGAACGCCGTCGCCCTCAAGATATTCAGACCACGCAGTTGCCACTTCTTCAAGTGTGTTTACACAGGAAAGCTTTTCTATCTCCTCAAGGACCGCCGTGAATAGTCCGTGCAAAAACTTGACAAAATATAGTCGAGCTTTCTGTGGGTCTGACGGTGCCTTAACAAGGAAATCTCGGATTGTCCCGTCAGGATACGGATACGCAAAACCTGTGTGGCAAGTAAGTTGGTCGGAAGAGAATCAAATGGTGTGATGACGAACCCCTGTTCTCGGCACCAGAGCGTACGTTGAACGGGATTGTGAAGACGAGCTTGCCTAGCTCATGCACGGCTCGTGATTTTCCAGTCCCCGAGCTTTGTACGATATGTAAGCAGTTGCTGTCAGATTTTCCACGACGCGTTGCATTCATGGTGTTAATTGTTTTATGGAGCAGACGATGCGTATTGCCTGCATAGGGTACGACCCAAGCATCCTTCACCGCTATTGCCATTCTACTAAGATGAGGCCACTTAGTACTCGGTACAGCATAGACTCACCTTCTCCTTTAGGGAAAGTATAATTAATCCAGTGACAGGATGGTAAACGAGATGACACTTGCCTTGTCGATAATTGTCAGAGGGGTTGTCTGGAAAGTAGAATGGCATGGTGTGCCCACGCTCCCCGGGTAAGTGCTTGAAGTAGAGGTTGAAATCCAAACTCCATGGCCACTTGAAACAAAACGTGACGATCACATGATGGCATATCTTGAGTAGTAAAAGATTGACGTTCTAAATCTGGTCAACGTTAGTAGGCTTCAAACTTCATTGTAAGGTCTCGGTAGCGGCCCAATATGAGGATGAGAGAACAAGGATTTGTTACGTCTGCTTTCATAGTAAATACTCGGTAGCGATATGAAATCTAATGTAGGGATGAAATTCCAGTGCAAGCGGGTCGACTCCGATGCCTCATCTCCGGCGTGCCCTCGCTGTCGAGTCGTTCGTCCGTTGGAAGTTCCGTTGGAAATCGACGCCGTAGACAAGTCATAAGACGGGTAAAAATAAGAATGTGAAATGAGAGAGGACAAATAATTCAACTTGAAGTACGTAAGCAGCTTGTCTGGATGATCAAGAGGGTTCAGACTCCGCCTGAACTGCGAATTGCCAGTCTGTCGACACAGAAAAATACGGCCGCTTCGCCTGACACGGGGAGCAAACCCGGATATGGCCGCTTCTTATATCCTTATTGAAATTGTAAATTTGTTTGCTATTTGTGATTCCCTAATGGCCATCTTCTATATTTTGGATTTGTCATGCCCCTATATCCCAAAAACAAGACAGTTGATGGATAAGTAGGTGCACTTTATTCAAAATGCGGAACAAGGCCATATTAAATCACAAATAGTTGATCAAATTTACAATTTAGGAGGTAACTATATTCGGGTTTGTTCCCCGTGTGAAATCTACGTGTTCTAGTCTGGAAAGCGTTCTAAACTGCCTCTCAACAATAACTTCAAATAGCCTCAAAAGTGATCCCGCTCTCAGTTGCTTGCCGCCATTCCACAATGCTTTATTCATTTGTTTTGCACAATTCACGCCGTTTGCGTCGTGCAAGATCCGTTGGCTCTTGCCAAACGATTCGGAGGCGACAGTACAACTAATCCGTTATTGCAAGATACAAAGCCAAATGACATGATAATACACGTCGGCGTAAACAAGTCTACTGGCCTTGCTCCAACTCTGGCTCGTTCACTCCAAGTCAAACACGAGCGTCCTCACCTCAATCGACTGCCTCTTCGGCGCACTCTCGGGGCTCGACGTGTCAGCGAATGCTGTATGCGACGTCAGACGCGCCTTTCTTTCGTCCGAGTCAAAGCACTTGATCAGCGTCACTCCGTCTGGCCGCTGGTCGCTCAGGTAGTGCCACTGCAGCTTCGGGTTGTATTTGACCGAATACGTGCCGCCGACTCGGTCTAGGTAGATGAAGCGCACGGGAACGAGATCGTGCGTACCTCGGATTTGGCCAGGCAAAGCGGAAACGCGTTTTCGACGAGCGCAAGACCTACCTGTACAACCAAACCAGTTCACCTCGCTCTTAGGTCATGCATCTTCCGAATCCCTCCTCTTCATTTGGCACAAAACCTTCAAGGCATCAGGGATGATCAAACTGCGGAGAGAGATCATTTTGGCGGTGACGCCAAAGAAGACTATTGAACTTTCTCGACATCCCACCTAGCGCTGACACACTTCCTCAGCTGAATGTCATCCGCACAAGCATATTCGGTGTTGCGTTACGCCATTACGCCCTGCTGGACGAACGTGCCACCTCGGATATCGCGAAGATGACTAGTGGAGGCAGCCCGGCTGTTATTATCCTTCCCTCACTCGATCCGCCCGCGCTTCAAGCGTTCTACGCGCGCTGGAGTGTTCGGCGCTGAAGAAAAAGAAGGATGATGGCCAAGCAAAAAACAAGCCTTCAGATGATGAAGACGCATACCGGGCCACAAGATAAAGCGTCAGAGGCCTATTCACGGCCCTGAGCTTGAGCTTCTCGGGGCGTTCATAGAAGGAGGAGCGTTTGGTGTGGAGAAAGTGAAGGACGTCGCGAAGCTCCCAACACTGGCCACCCTTCGTGCATAGATCGTCGGTTTACTCTCAAGCCCTGGAATGCGACTAGCGATGGTCTTCGGAGAGGCGAGTGGAGGGGCTGGCACGAACTTTAGAAGGCTCGAAGAAAGGACTGGAAGGAGAGCATGGGACGAAGGCTGGTGGCGCGAGTGCACCTAAGCGCACTGGTTGGGGTATCGTATACCTGAAACTATCTACGCTTTAATGATGACGGACGATGGTCCTAATTTCTAGATGGTCTTATTACGCTACGGCCAAGAGTCTTTCCTGTTCTTCAGGGTCGATGGCTATTTAGTCCCTCCCACGACCATCCTTCATAATGGATAGAAAACAGAAATTTCCACCAATTCAGGAGTAACCCATATAGAGAAAAGGGGGATCTAAACAATGGGTTTCGAACGCTCGTCTCTCTTCTATAATACTCGTTGTGAAGCACCGTGTTCATGGAACCAATGTTACGGTAGCAAGTGTGCGACTCAATCAAGACTCATTCCCGGTTCCGCATTCACAAAAAGGCTGGATTGCATCCGAACACGACTCCGCCTCACCTTTTGGTCTAGTGTGTTCTCGATCAATATGGACCTTCGAGGTAATAGGGCCGCAGCAACTATGGAGCTTGACTCGGCTTCGAAAGCCTTTGTCTGACTCTTCATCAGTAGTTCGGAGCCTATCTTCTGTGTCGGCAGCTTGCTCTGACTCCTCCGCAGTGCCCCAAGAAGGGACGTCCCGGCGGAACCAAAATCAGTTAAATTGGACTGCCCATTGGTTTTGGCTGGTATCCCCGTAGACCTCAACCATGTTTTCCCCAGCTACTCTCGACGAACGTTTCCCTGCTCCTACGTCT
>JAKOPK010000533.1:0-16551 GCA_024195185.1 Coniferiporia weirii
TTAGTCTAGGCCCCCCCTTCGGGGGGGCAACCTTGTATTAGATAATTCTGCAGGAATAATCAAAAAAAAAAAAAAAAAAAAGAGGGTAATGGGGCAGTATGACCGCGGTGAGAACAGGTCCTTCTTGTTTGGCTTCCAGAGCATGACTACTTTTGCTGCCCACCAGCACTCGGGGTGGTGCCCTAAGTGCAGACAGTCATTGAAAAGGGCCAGCACCTCAGCGGGATAGTGCAACACCACCCATTTGAGTGGGTGGTAGCTAATCCCAGAGGGCCCTGGGGCTGACAAGTTGGAAGTGTTGGACAATGCCACCTCGAGCTCAGAGGCAAGAAGGGGCAGCACTGGTGGGGGTGGTGGAGGCACAGGAGGAAGGCCCGCGTCCAGTGTAGGAGGAGGGTCTTTGAAGAAAGTGGTGTGGAATAGCTCACCTTTCTCTTCTTCTGACTGGGTGAATGTGCCATCTCCTCAGCAGAGGGAAGGGACTTGGGTAGGGCGGACCCCCAAACCATGCTTGGCCCATGACCAGATGTTTGTTGGGTTGGCCTCCTTGGCCTTGTCAGAGTAGTAGGTTCGCTTGGCTGTGCGGATGCCTCTTTTGAAGGCTTGACGAGCACTGGAGCAGGTGAGGGCGGAGGGTGCATTGCCGATGGCTTTAAGGAGTGTGGCACAGTGGGGGGTCCACCACGCCACTTCGTTTTTCTTCGGCTTTGCAATCAAGGTGAAGGGGGCTAAGGCGTCCTCCATGGCTTTCACCATGGCGGCCGCTTTGTGGTCCAAGGAGGCGGTGTTGTCGGCTGGGAGTTTGAAGGCTCAGTTGAGGGCGGGGTAAGTGATGTCCGACTATTCCATGAAGTCATCTGCTGTGAGGTGTCGGGTTCGTGGGATGGATGGAGGGGTGGTGGTAGGGATGGCCCAAGTGAGTTGGGCGTGGTTGGAGAGGGCAGTTTGCATCGATTCAAAGGTGTCCAAGATCGAGTTGGCGTCGAGTGATGGTGGTGCCCAGACCATATCTATAGGGCATCATCCGACTCCGTCGTGGGGGCGAGAGTCAGAGTCAGGGTCAAAGGCAGTTTCGAGGCCGTTTGCGCAGAAGAAGTCATCTAGGGGTTGAGCCCTGAGTGTTTCCGCGCAGTTGGCGTGAAGGTTGGACCATGAGTGGTGGCGACGGTTGAAGTCGCCACACACTGTGAGGGTGGCGGCCAGCACCGAGGGGAGACTGAATAAAAAGGACTCACCTGGGTACTGAGGGGGGGCGCCGTCCCTGTCTGCAGGGGTCATACCATAGTAGTTGCAGATGCGGACAGTTTGGTGGGAGCAGACCTCGACTGTCAGTACATTGGTTCTGCTGGTGGTGGTGCCGAGAACAGACCAAGAGGAGGAGGGGAGAGATTGTGAGACATATGTGACAACGCGTGGGCGCATGTCAGGTGGGAGAATGGGTACATATCCAGGGATAGACAGGACATTGAAGACCGCTGATCCAGTTGGGTCTGTAAGGGAGGGTTGGAGGCCAATTTGATACCAGGGGGGTTCCTGGATTACCAAGAGGTGTGGGGGGGCGGGGTCGTCTGAGAGGGTCAGGAGTAAGGAGTGGATTGCTGCTAGTGACCGCGCAGTGTTCCACTGTAGCACATGGAGTTGTGCACTCATAGTTCCATCTCAAGTTCTTGGATATGGGCCTCATGTAAACCATCGAGGATGCTGTGGAAGCGG
Source organism: Coniferiporia weirii (assembly GCA_024195185.1). Taxonomy (NCBI): domain Eukaryota; kingdom Fungi; phylum Basidiomycota; class Agaricomycetes; order Hymenochaetales; family Hymenochaetaceae; genus Coniferiporia; species Coniferiporia weirii. The sequence continues at coordinate 1,714 of JAKOPK010000533.1, forward strand.
CACTTGCAAGGGCAGGCTGGGTCAGTGGCGGGGTGGTCACTGTTGCAGTTGCAGCAGCAGTGGGGGTGGGGGCAGGTGTAGGCAGCAATAGCCTCAGAGGTGCAGTCGGTACAGGACTTCCTGTGATTGCAGGTGAGGTGCTGTCCGGGGCAATCAGCGCAGACAGCAGGGGCGCGGCATCCTGCCGTCCCATGGCCAAGCGCTTGGCAGCGCTCGCACTGGGTGAGGCCCTGTTGGACTGGCGGGACAGAGAGTCGGAGGGCGGTGCCGAAAAGCCATATGCGGTTGCGCTTGAGAAGGCGGGCGCAGATGGTTCCGTCAACATCAACAAAGGTGAAGGAAACCGGGCACGTGTCCAGGCCGGAGAGACGTTCTCCATCCACAATTGCAAAGTGGGGTTCCACGACGAATTCCAGATTCTTGAGGATGGGGTTCTGTATGAGTTCAGCTTTGAGCATTGTAGCAGAGAAGGGGTGGGCCATGGGGCCGAAGACGTCCCGAGTTGGCACCTGTGAGATGCGCAGGGAAGCCCTTGGTCAGACGTGGGAGGCAGAGAGGGAGAGGCGGTCTGGGAAGGTTGTTCCCACCGTGCACCACTTGTCCCTCATGAAGTGGGCGAAGGCCTCGGCGTGTCTGTCAATGATAGACTCGGTAGAGGGTGATGCGGAGGATGGGCATGGTCACAATGTGTCCCTTTGCATTGAATGTGCAGGACAACACCACGACCTGGTCAGCGGTGGGGAGAGTGCGGAAAAACTCACGTGTGGTCTGGGTGAGTGAGGCCCCAGATTTCTGTGCAGTTGCCACAAGGAGGAGGTCGCCAGCACTTAGAACCAGGGTAGGGTCCTTAGCATACATTTTAGGGGGTGGGGGCAGTTGACGGGGACCTTTCTTCTTCTTCTTGTCAGCTGCCACAGGTTGAGGGGCCCCCCCTATGGGTTGATGTGTGGCTGGTTGGGCTGCGGCTTGGGCATAGGAGGTGGGGGCCTGGGCATGGGTTGTTGGGGCCGGGGGGGGGTGGTCTGGGTCGCTCCGGGTGTTGGGGCCTGTTGGGGCCTTGGGGCAGGTCAGTTGGCCAATGAGGAGACTTGGTGGGCGAGGTTTCCGATGTCCGAGGTGAGTTTGGTGATGGCGTCTGCCATCGCTTTCATCTCATGGGAAGGGGGGGGGGTTGCCAGGGCCGGACATGGGGCAGCCCTTGCGAATGGGTAGGGGAGGGCCTCGCAATTGTGGTCCTCAAGGAAGTGGTGGTAGGTCATGCCCACGTTGAGCATGGCGACATGGTTAATGGGGTGAGCATCCCTCTCCCGCTGAAGGTTGGAGAGCACCATGTGAGCTAGGGCTGTTACCTTACCTAGGAAACCCAATGCTTGAATTTCCACTGAATGGGGGGTGGATGAGTCTGCTCTGTCAAGGTCGACAAAGCACCCATGGAAAGCGACTATCACCTCTGCCAGAATCTCTTGGGACCTGGTGAGGTTCTCCAGGTGTCTTCTGGGGGCTAGGGGGGTGAGTGTGTCTGCAGAACATTTACCAGTCTGGGACTTGGGGGTGTGGGGGCTGTCTTCCTCCATGGCCGCAATTTCAGCATTGTAGTCATGTTCTTCTGGTTGGCCCATTGAGTACAGTGAGGGCTTGCCAGCAGAGGAGATGGAGAGGGGTTGGTAGAGCTCGAAAGCTGTGCCTAGGGGGGCGGCAAGGGGCTGATGGGTGGGGGACACCGGTGTGGACACTGGGTGTGGTCTGGATAGGGGGCCCATTGGTGACGACAACGTGGCTTGTTGGGCAGTGGCAGAGGCTGAGGAGCGTGATGTGTTGGGTTTTGGTGGAGGCAGGGGGTGACTATAGCCACTGGACAACATAGAGGGAGTCTTAGCTGCACGCTACTATGTAGATGGTGGTGGTTACTGGTCAAGAGGGATGACAAGCGGCACAGATGTACTGATGGTGGAGGTCCGTGCACAAGTCACAGTCCAGCTCTGCAACTACTATGGTATGAGCCCCCCGGAATGTGATGCCCCTCCCCTCAGTACCCAGGTGAGTCTTTCCTTTACTCACTCCCCCCGGTGCTAGCCACCACCCTACTGGTGTGTGGCGACTTCAACCGTCGCCACCACTCATGGTCCGACCTTGCTGCTACTCGGTGGGAATCGTTAGGGGCCCAACCCCTTGACGACTTCTTCCGGGAAAATGGTTTCGAGCCTGCACATGTGCCAGACTCTGACTCCCGTCCAAAGGATGGGACCTGTCGGTGTCCCATCGACATGGTATGGGCACCACCCCACATAGCGCCAGAGTCCATACTAGACTCCTTCACTTCAGTGCAGACCCCACTCTCTGACCATGCCCAGCTAACCTGGGCAATCACTACTAACCTTCCTCCCCCCCTCCCCAGAACCCATCGCCTAACCAACGATGACTATGGGGAGTGGACGGAGCTCGCATTCCCAGCCCTGGCCGAGGCCCTCCAACTCCCGGCCACAGACCCCACCCACCTTGACGCCAAAGCGGCAGCCATGGTCCATGCCATGCAGTCTGCTCTGCAACCCTTCACCACCCTCTCCTGGCCTTCGAAGACTGAGGTCCCCTGGTGGACGCCAACATGTGGCAACCTCCTCAAGGCCATCGATGCCGCCCCCACACACCAACTACGTGCCGCCGCATGCCAAGCTTTTAAGCGAGGGGTAAGGGCAGCAAAGCGAACCTATTACTCCGACCAGGTGGCAGAGGCCAACCCCTCCAACATCTGGTCCTGGGCAAAAAGAGGCCTGGGCACCCACCCCACACAAGTCCCCTCGCTCAAACGTGCGGACGGCACCTTCACCCAGTCGGATGAAGAAAAAGGTGAGCTTTTCCACGAAACCTACTTCCAAGAACCACCCCCCCTCCCGGATGTGGGCCTCGAGCCCCTGCCTCCCCCACCCCCTGGCGCCCCACCTCTCCTACTCTTGGAGTTGATGGATGCGCTCTCTGACACTTCCAACCTATCAGCCCTGGGGCCATCAGGCATCGGCTACCACCTGCTTAAGTGGGTGATAGCTGTGTTCCCAGACGAAATCCTGGCGCTTTTCAATGACTGCCTGTGCTTGGGGCACCACCCCGAGTGCTGGCGGGTGGCAAAAGTCGTCATGCTCCGGAAGCCAAATAAGAAGGATCCATTCTCTCCCCGCTCATACCGCCCCATTACCCTCAAGGAGACTCTAGGCAAACTCCTCGAGAAAATGATCACTAACCGGCTCCAGTTCCTCGCTAACACCAAGGACTGGCTGCCACCTAACCAGTATGGGGGGCATCAAGGACACTCTGTCTACGACACCACCCAGCACCTCCTCCAGCTTGCGGAGGGTGCCCATTCGACAAACCAGGTCTGCTCTATCCTTGCAGTAGACATTCAGGGATTCTTCGATTCGGTGCACCCCCAACTCCTTCACCAACAGCTTCTCACGATGGGCTGTCTGCCTAACATGGCAGACTGGTGCCTCTCATTCATGACAGGGCATAAAGTCGCCATCTCCTTTGATGGCATGACGACCCTGCTGACCCCGAAACCTGACCTCGGCACCCCACAAGGGTCCCCCACCTCCCCCATCCTCTCCACAATCTTCACCAGACTCATGCTGCGTCGCTTCCAGTGGTGTGGCTGCAAACTCCTTGCATACGTGGATGACCACCTCATTGTATGCGTTGGCGCCTCCGTCACCACCAACTGCAAAACTCTCGCTGACGAATACCACCACCTAAACAGGCTCTTCGAATGCATAGGACTCAAAATCGAGGCTGCCAAGACTGAGGCCCTCCACTTTCACCCTCCCTGTCGCAAAACCGGCTACCATGGCTGGGACACGATGGGAATCAAAATCGATGACCACACACTTGTCCAACCATCTATTCCCCTCTGCTGGCTAGGAATATGGTGGGATCCAGGCCTCTCCTTCAAGCCCCATGTTGAGTGCATGCGCTCCAAGGGCCTCTCCACCCTCGCTGCCCTCTGCATCCTCGGAAATACCCAACAAGGCATCTCAGCCCTCCACCTCTGGCAATTATACTCGGCATGCGTACGCACTGTGCTTGCATGGGGCGCGCCCATCTGGTTCCATGGCCAGGCCCAGAAAACATTAGTGAATCATCTGCAGGCTGTTCAAAACACCACCTGCTGGTGGATTCTTGGTGTCTATAAGGGCGCGTCTCCCTTTTCAACTAATTTCTTATGCTCCCTCCCCCCCTTCTTTGTGTACTTCGAATATTTAAAGACTAACCATGCCCTGCACCTCTGGCGCACCCCCCACTCTATTGGCCGCCACTGTTACCTGCCGTGCGCTAACCTCCCTTTCTCCCTTTCATTGCAGGCCCGTGTCCCCCGTGTCCAACAGGTCCCAGCGTACATGCACCCCCCTTGGGCCAACCCCCTTGCATTCGGGCAAGGCCGGATCAGCTTCTCCATCCCTCCCATCCCGGTTCCCTCTGAGGTCCAGACAGACTTTGTCTGTAGAGCTCGGGAACTGTGTACCCCACACTCCGTCCAGGTCTTCACCAATGGCTCTCACCTAGGTCAGAAAGCCGGATCTGCCATCGTCGCCATGCACAGGCCCCAGCAGCTACACTCCCATTGGCTAACCTCCCCCCTTTGCGCCACAGCCACCGATGCCGAGCAGTTTTCTTTAGGCATCACACCTGGCTGGGCAGCGCGCCACCTCCATGAGGAGCTTGAGACAGCCACTGACATCACCTTCATGTCAGACTCACTCACCGCCCTCAACTTATTCAAGCACTGGCCCTCCGCCTCGGGAGCCAACCTCCTCCCCCTCTGGAAGTCAGGGGTCCAGACCCTTCTGGATTCCTTCCCACAGCTACATGTGCATTTCGTGTGGTCCCCTGGTCATGAGGACATTGCAGGCAACGAATGGGCTGATGCAGAAGCCAAGGCAGCCACTCGCCTCCCACCCTCCAATCTCCCCCCTTCCATCTCTGTGCTGAAGGAACAGGCAACACTCACCGCTCGAGACCGCTGGTCCCTCCAACTTGCCTGCCCCCTCGCCTCCACCACCGACAAATACCTGGCGGTCACAGGCCCCCCCACCCGGACGCCCAGGAAGCTACTCATGCTCCTAGTCGACCACCCCCACTGCGAGCTTTCTGCAGTCACACAGGTCCTCTGCCGTGTGACTGGCTGAGCTTCGACTCAGCCTACCACCACGCGCACGGCCTGATTTCCTACTGCTGCTGGCACAACCACCCCCCATGGCCAATGCAATCCACGTTGCATATTCTGGGCAGCTGCGAGTCATTCGCAGCCTGGATTCTGCATGTCTGGCCTAAACGGCGACCCCCTCCTGTCCACCATTCTGAATGGGCAGACGAAGACCTTATCCTTGTCCTGCGGCACTGGCTGCACCTGACGGGACACCTCAACCACATCTCAGACCGTACTGCAGGGCCATTTGTTTGGCATTCACTGCCATGGCCCTTGACGGCCATCCCACCACCGATGGACTGGACATGAACACCCTTCGGGACTACGTGCATCGATACCTTGGACCTAGGACACAGGACACAGACCTGGCTCTATTGGAGCTCTCAGGTAATGCTCCCCCCTTTCCCTCTGATTTGTGAACGGCTTTCGAATTCCTCACTGATTTCTTGAATGGCATTCGTGCCTCCCCTTTCCCCTTCTTCTGTAACCCCAAAGTTTTCCTTTCTTTTATTAGTTAGGGCATGGCGTCACCATATGTAAACCTCCCATTTCTCTTCCCCTCTCTCTCCTTAATAGGGCGCATTTTCCACTAGCCCCCCTTGGGGGGATGTGCCCCACCCAGTTTTGTGCAATGTGCAATGACGGGTGCCTCCGTAGTTGTTTAGTCATGGCCCCCCCTTTGGGGGGGCAGATGTATTAGATAATTCTGCAGGAATAACAAAAATAAAAAATAAAAAATAAAAAAAGGTAGGCCATGCCTGCATTGAGCACGGCCATGTGGTTTACGGGGTGAGCATCCCTCTCCCACTGGAGGTCTGAAAGGACTGTGTGGGCAAGGGCAGTGACCTTACCTAGGAAGCCCGAAGCCTGGATCTCCACTGACTGGGGGGTGGAGGAGTCAGCTCTGTCGAGGTCGACAAAGCATCCATGGAACACAATGATTGCCTCAGCCAGAATCTCCTGAGACCTTGACAGGTTGGCCGGGCATCTTCTGGGGGCAAGGGGGGTGAGGTTGTCCGCCGACTGTTTACTGATCTGGGACTCTGGGGTGCAGGGGCCGTCTTGCTCCATGGCCACGATTTCAGCATTGTAGTCATGTTGTTCTGGCTGGCCTACCGAGTATGGTGAGGGCCCTGTTGCTGTTATTTTTGTCTTCTTCTCTTTTCTTGTTGTGATGTGGCGGACCATTGCCTAATAAGGCAACTGGCCAGTGGATGCGTCCACTGGCCGTGGGAACTAATTTCCTTATATGGTGACCATCCAGTGGACATGTCCACTGGACCCTTCCCAATAAGGAAATTAGTTATGTAACATGTAATAGCAAAAGCGGCAGGCCAGTGATGGGTTCCTCATCTTTTACACTCATCACTGGACTGCAGGTAAAGTAGTTACCTACTGCAATATTATCTTTTACACTCATCACTGGACTGCAGTGGACTTTGTCCCTTAGGTGTTGTGCTCATTATCTGTGCTCAACAGGCCCGCCTTCAGAGGAGATGGAGAGGGGTTGGTATAGCTCGAAAGCCATGCCCAGGGGAGTGGCTAGGGGCTGGTGGGAGGGGGACGCCAGTGTGGACGCTGGGCGGGGTCTGGATATGGGGCCCATTGGTGACGACGATGCAGCCTGGCGGGCGGCGTCGGAAGCTAGCGAGCAAGTAGTGTTGGGTTTTGGTGGAGGCAGGGGGCGACTATAGCCACTGGATGACATAGAGGGAGTCTTAGCTGCATGCTACTATGTAGATGGTGGTGGTTACTGGTCAAGAGGGATGGGTTTGATGATGGTGGTGGGCGTAATTTGAATGCCCGCAGTGCGCCAGTTGTCGTATCCGATGGTGTGCCAGGGTGGGTGGAAGTGGAGGGCCTCTGTCTTCACGGCTTCGATGTTGAAGCCAAGCCGGAGGAAGTGGCCATCGAGTTGGCAGTATGCGGCTGCCAGGGTTTTGCAGTTGGATGCGATGTCGGGGCCGATGCAGATGATGAGGTGGTCATCCACATATGTGAGGAGGTTGCAGCCGGGCTGTTGAAAGCGCCGGATGGTGAGTCCCACAAATATGGTCAATAGGATGGGGGAGACCGGGGAGCCTTGAGGGGTGCCAAGGTCGAGTTTGGGGGCGGTGGGTAGGGTCGTTCCATCGAATGAGATGGAGACGCTCCATCCCATCATGAAAGAGAGGCACCAATCCGCCATGTTGAGCAGACAGCCCATTGACACGAGTTGCTGGTGGAGGAGGGCCGGGTGTACCGAGTTGAAGAATCCCTGAATGTCCACCACAAGGATGGAGCAAATGAGGCCTTTCAAATGGGCGCACTCAACGATCTGTAAGAGGTGCTGGGAGGTGTCATAGACCGAATGGCCTTGACACCCGCCGTATTGGTTAGGGGGCAGCCAGTCTTCCTTGTTAGCTTTTTTTTTTTTTTTCCTTCAGAATTATCTAATACAGGTTTGCCCCCCCGAAGGGGGGGCCCAGACTAAACAACTACGGAGGCGCCTGTCACTGCACATCATACAGAGCTGGGCGGGGCGCGCGCCCTCGGGGGGGCCAAGTGGGAAGACACGCCCTATTAAAGAGACAAAAAGGGGGAGGGAGAGAGGAAAGGGAGGGATACATGTTGTGACCATTGCCCATAACTAGTAAAAGAGAGGAACTGAGGGACGTTTAGAATTAGAAGGGGGGGTGGCAGCGAGAGCCAGGCAGAAACCGTTGAGGGAAACCGAAAGACAGTCGCTAATCAGAGGGAAAGGTAGGAGCATTACCTGCGAGCTCCAAGAGAGCTGGGTCCATGTCCTGTGTCCTAGGTCCGAGGTATCGACACACGTAGTCCCTGAGAACATTGAGATCGAAGTCCTCACCGGAGGTGGGCAGACTGTCCAGATCCATGGCGGCAAAGGCTAGCCGGATGGACCCCGCAGTGTGGTCTGAAATGCAGTTAAGGTGTCCTGTCAGGCGCAGCCAGCGCCAAAGGACTGGGAGGAGGGTTTCGTCTGCCCACTCTGAATGGTGGGCTGGGGGGGGCGGTCGGCTGGCCAGACTCATGGGATCCACACCTGGAAAGCATCGCAGCCGCCTAGAATGTGGGCGGTGGACTGGACGGGCCACAGGGGGTGGTTGTGCCACCAGCAGTAGGGGATCAAGCCATGTACACGTCGGTAGACTGAGTCAAAGCTCAGCCAGTATCCCCCATAGGGACCGGCACGACAGAGGACCTGAGCTACTGCCGATAGCTCACAGCGGGGGTGATCCACTAGAAGTGTGAGGAGCTTCCACGGAGTACGTGTGGGGGGTCCGGTCACGGCAAGGTATTTGTCAGCTGTTGATGCTAATGCTCACGCCAGTTGATGAGACCAGCGCGTGCGGGCGACCAGAGTGGACTGTTCCTTGAGTGCGGATATGGAGGGGGCGAGTGAGGATGGTGGCAAATCTGTTGCTGCTTTTGCCTCGGCATCTGCCCATTTGTTGCCCGCGATGTCCGAGTGACCGGGACACCACGCGAAGTGGACGGTGAGGCCGGGGAATGAGTCAAGGAGCATTTGCACGCCCGCCTTCCAGGTGGGGAGGAGCTGGGCCCCAGAAGCTGATGGCCAAGTCCAGAATAGGTTGATGGCCGTGAGGGAGTCGGACATGAAGTGGATGCCCGAGACTTCCATCAGGTGATCTCGAAGGTGGGTGGCCGCCCACCCCAGAGTGCCGGCTAGTGAGAAGATTTCGGCGTCCGTGGCTGTGGCGACAGAGGGGGATGCCAGGCGGCGGTACCCCAGTTTGCGAGTGCCGCGCATAGCGCAGATAGCAGACCCTGAGTCTGCGCCGATGCGTGAGCCGTTGGTGAAGACCTGGAGTGAGGTGGGGGTGCACCGTTCCCAAGCTCGAACGACGAAGTTGCGTCGGACCTCAGAGGGAACAGGGATGGGGGGGACTTCGAATTTGATCCGCCCCTGCCCGAAGGCTAGGGGATCCGTCCAGGGGGGGTGCGTATACGCTGGGACTTGCTGGACATGTGGGACACGGACCTGCAAAGAATGGGAGAAGGGGAGGTTAGTGCTGTCTCGATAGCGACGACGGCCTACAGGGTGGGGGGTGCGCCAAAGGCGTAGGGCATGGCTGGTCTTTAAATATTCGAAATAAGCAAAGAAAGGAGGGGTAGAGCAAAGAAAATTAGTTGAGAGGGGGGATGCACCTTTGTAGACGCCTAAAATCCATCGGCATGCGGTGTTTTGGACCGCCTGCAGACGATTGACCAAGGTCTTCTGGGAGCGGCCGTGGTACCAGACTGGTGAGCCCCATGCAAGCATGGTGCGCACGCAGGCTGAGTAGAGCTGGCGCAGGAGGAGGGCTGAGATGCCGCATTCAGTGTTTCCCAGAATGCATAGGGCAGCGAGGGTGGAGAGTCCTTTCGAGCGCATGTGCTCAACATGGGCTTTGAATGAGAGACCGGGGTCCCACCAAATTCCGAGCCATCGCAGGGGGTTAGTGGGTTTGATGATGGTGGTGGGCGTTATTTGTATGCCGGCGGTCCTCCAGTTGTCGTAACCGATGGTGCGCCATGGTGGGTGGAAGTGGAGTGCCTCTGTCTTCATGGCTTTGATGTTGAGACCGAGTCGGAGGAAGTGGCCGTCGAGTTGGCGGTAGGCGTGGGCTAGTGTTTCGCAGTTGGAGGCAATATTGGGGCCCACGCAGACGATGAGGTGGTCGTCCACATACGCGAGTAGATTGCACCCTGGCTGTTGGAAGCGCCGGATTGCGAGCCCCGCGAATATGGTTGAGAGGATGGGGGAGACTGGGGACCCTTGTGGGGTTCTGAGGTCGGGTTTTGGAGCGCTGGGTAGAGTTGTCCCATCGAATGAGATGGATACACTCCGGCCCGTCATGAAGGATAGGCACCAGTCTGCCATATTTAGTGGACAGCCCATGGACATGAGTTGCTGGTGGAGGAGAGCTGGGTGAACCGAGTCGAAGAATCCTTGTATGTCCACCGTGAGGATGGAGCATACTTGGCCTTTCGAGTGGGCGCGCTCAACTAGCTGTAAAAGGTGCTGTGAGGCGTCATAGACCGAGTGGCCCTGACGCCTGCCGTATTGGTTAGGGGGTAGCCAGTTTTCTTCGTTAGCAAGGAACTGGAGCCGGTTAGCGATGATCTTTTCGAGGAGCTTGCCCAGGGTCTCCTCAAGGGTTATAGGGTGGTATGACCAGGGGGAGAAGGGGTCTTTTTTGTTCAGCTTTCTGAGCATGACCACTTTTGCTGCCCACCAGCACTCGGGGTGGTGCCCCAAGTGAAAGCAGTCGTTGAAAAGGGCCAGAACCTCCTCGGGATAATGCATAATCACCCATTTTAGTGGGCGATAGCTAATCCTGGAGGGCCCAGGAGCTGACAAGTTAGAGGTGCCGGACAGCACCGTCTCGAGCTCTGAGGCAAGAAGAGGCGGTGCTGGTGGGGGTGGGGGCGGTGCGGGTGGGAGCCCCGCATCTGGTATCGGGGGGGGATCCTTGAAGAAAGTGGAGCGAAATAACTCACCTTTCTCTTCTTCGGATGTGGTGAAGGTGCCATCTTCCCGCCGGAGGGAAGGGACTTGGGTTGGTCGAACTCCTAGGCTGCGTTTGGCCCAGGACCAGATGTTTGTTGGATTGGCCTCCTTGGCTTGTTCGGAGTAGTAGGTTCGCTTGGCTGCGTGTACGCCTCTTTTGAAGGCTTGTCGAGCACTAGAGCGGGAGAGGGTGGATGTTGCTAGGCCGATAGCTTTGAGGAGTTGTGCACAGTGGGGGGTCCACCACGCGACTTCGGTCTTCTTCGGCTTAGTGATTGAGGTAAATGGGATCAGGGCGTCCTCCATGGCTTTCACCACAGTGGCTGCTTTGAGGTCCAAGGAGGCGGAGTCTTCGGCCGGGAGTTGAAAGGCTCGGTTCAGGGCTGGGTAAGCGAGTTCTGACCATTCCGTGAAGTCATCGGCGGTGAGGTGTCTGGTTCGTGGGATGGGCGGTGGGGTGGTGGTCGGGACGGCCCATGTTAGGCAGGCGTGGTCTGAGAGTGGTGTTTGACGGGACCTGAATGTGTCCAGGATGGCGTTGGCGTCAATTGTGGGGGGGGCCCATACCATGTCTATTGGGCATCTCCGAGTTCCGTCACAGGGGTGCAAGTCGATGTTGGGGTCGTGGGCGGGTTGGAGGCTGTTTTCACGGAGGAAGTCATCCAGGGGTTGAGCCTTGAGTACTTCCGCGCGATTGGCAAGGAGGTTAGACCATGAGTGATGGCGACGGTTGAAGTCGCCACACACTGTGAGGGTGGATGCCAGGTTTGTGGGGAGGTTAAATAAGAATGACTCACCGGGGTATTGGGGGGGGGGCGCCTTCCCTGTCTGCGGGTATCATTCCATAGTAGTTACAGATGCAGACGGTTTGGTGGGAGTGGATCTCTACCGTCAATACGTCGGTGCCGCTAGTGGCGGTGCCTAGTACTGACCAGGATGAAGGGGGGAGCGTTTTGGAAATGTAGGTGATGACGTGGGGTCGCGTGTCTGGTGGGAGTACGGGCACATAACCCGGTATGGACGGGACGTTGAGGACTGACGCGCCCAGCGGATCTGTGAGGGAGGGTTGGAGGCCTATTTGGTACCAGGGGGGTTCCTGTATCAGTAGGAGGTGCGGGGGGGCGGGGTCATCAGATAGGATCGGGAGTAAGGAGTGGATGGCCGCAAGTGATCTGGCTGCGTTCCACTGTAGCACGCGGAGTTGTGCACTCATAATTCCATCTCGAGTTCTTGGATTTGGGCCTCGTGAAGTCCGTCAAGGATACCGCGGAAGTGGCGTTTTCAGGGGCAGGTGGGGTCGGTGGCGGGGTGGTCGCCGTTGCAGTTACGGCATCGGCGGGGGTGGGGGCACGTGTCGGCAGCAACGGCCTCGGAGGCGCAGTCGGTACACGACTTTCGGTGGTTGCGGGTGAGGTGCTGGCCGGCGCATTCAGTGCAGATAGCAGGGGCGTGGCATCCTGCTGTCCCGTGGCCAAGCGCTTGGCAGCGCTTGCACTGGGTAAGGCCCTGACGGACCGGTGGGACAGAGAGTCGGAGGGCTGTGCCGAAGAGCCATACTTGGGGGCGCTTGAGAAGGCGTGCACGTGTGGCCCCGTTGACGTCGACGAAGGTAAAGGATACCGGACATGTGTCCAGGCCGGAGAGACGGTCTCCGTCCGCAATCGCGTAGTGGGGCTCCACTACGAATTCGAGGTTCTTGAGGATCGGGTTCTGCACCAGTTCTGCCTTGAGGGCTGAAGCAGAGAAGGGACAGGCAGTGGGGCCAAAAACATCCCTCGTAGGCACCCTTGAGATGCGTAGGGACGCCCTTGGTCGGACGCGGGAGGCGGTGAGGACAAGGTGTGTCGGCAGGTTGGTGCCGGTGGTGCACCATTTGTCCTTCATGAAGCGTGCAAAGGCCTCTGCATGTCGATCAATGATCGCTTCTGTGGAGGGTGATGCGGAGGACAGGCGCTGGGCAAACACGGTCACGATGTGTCCCTTTGCATTGAATGTGCAGGACAGCACCGTGACCTGGTCAGCGGTGGGAAGGGATTGGAAAAACTCACGGGCAGTCTGGGTCAATGAAGCTCTGGATTTCCGTGCGGTTGCCAGGAGGTTGAGGTCGCCGGCGTTAAGGACTAGGGTGGGGTCCTTCGCATACATTTTTGGGGGTGGGGGGAGCTGTCTGTTGCCCTTCTTCTTCTTTTTGTCAGCTACCGGCATTTGAGGGGCCCCCCCTGTGGGTTGCGGTGTGGCTGGTTGGGCTGCGGCCTGGGCGTAGGTGGTGGGGGCCTGGGCTTGATTGGCTGAGGCTGGGGGGGTGGGCTGGGCGTTTCCCGCTGTTGACACTGTGGTACGTGCGGGCTGTTGGGGCCTTGGTGCCGGTCGGTTGGCCAGCGTGGAGACCTGTCGAGCAAGGTTCCTGACATCTGAGGTGAGTTTCGTGACAGCATCCACCATTAGCTTCATCTCTCGGGAGGGGGGGGGGCCATCAAAACTGTCCTAGGGGCGAGTTTGGCGAATGGGTATGGGAGGGCATCACAGTTGTGGTCCTCTAGGAAGTGGTGGTATGTCATGCCCGCGTTGAGCATGGCTACGTGGTTGATGGGGTGAGCATCCCTCTCCCGCTGAAGGTCAGATAGCACCACATGGGCCAGGGCGGTGATTTTGCCTAGGAACCCTGATGCTTGGATCTCCACTGTCTGGGGGGTGGAGGCGTCGGCTCCGTCTAGGTCGACAAATTGGGTGGAGGTGGGGGGCGATTGTAGCCACTGGTCAACATAGTGGGAGTCTTAGCTGCACGCGACTATGTAGATGGTGGTGGTTACTGGTCAAGAGGGATGTGGTCTTCCTTGTTAGCAAGGAACTGGAGCCAGTTAGCAATAATCTTTTCGAGGAGCTTTCCCAAAGTCTCTTCAAGGGTAATTGGGCAGTACGACCGTAGTGAGAATGGGTCCTTCTTGTTCAGCTTCCAGAGCATGACCACTTTTGCTGCCCGCCAGCACTTGGGGTGGTGCCTCAGGCACAGACAGTCATTGAAAAGGGTCAGAACCTCCGAAGGATAGTGCAGAACCACCCATTTTAGTGGGCAGTAGCTAATCCTGGAGGGCCCCAGGGCCGACAGGTTGGAGGTGCCAGACAGGGCCACCTCGAGCTCGGAGGCAAGTAGAGGTGGCACTGGTGGAGGTGGTGGGGGTGCCGGTGGTAGGCCGGCATCCAGGATGGGGGGGGGTTCTTTGAAGAAAGTAGTTTGGAATAACTCACCTTTCTCTTCTTTGGATTGGGTGAAGGTGCCGTCCCCTCAGCAAAGGGAGGGGACTTGGGTGGGGTGGACCCCCAATCCTCGTTTGGCCCATGACCAAATGTTTGTCGGGTTGGCCTCCTTGGCCTGGTTGGAGTAGTAGGTTCGCTTGGCTGCGCGGACGCCTCTTTTGAAGGCTTGGCGAGCACTAGAGTGAGAGAGGGTGGAAGGAGCATCACTGATAGCTTTGAGGAGTGTTGCGCAGTGGGGGGTCCACCACGTGACTTCCGTCTTCTTTGGCTTTGCAATTGAGGTGAAGGGGGCGAGCACGTTCTCCATAGCCTTGACTACAGCAGCCGCTTTCTCGTCCAAGGAGACGGTGTCAGTGACCTGGAGTTGGAATGCCTGGTCAAGGGCAGGGTAGGCTATCTCTGACCATTCCATGAAGTTGTCAGCTGTGAGGCGTCGGGTCTGCGGTATGGGTGGTGGGGTGGTGGTGGGAATAGCCCATGTTAGGTGGGTGTGGTCAGATAGGGGGGTTTACATCGACTGGAAGGTGTCCATGATCGAGTTGGCATCAATTGAGGGTGGTGCCCAGACCATGTCTATGGGGCAGCGTCCAACTCCATCGTGAGGGCGAGAGTCAGAGTCAGGGTCAAAGGCAGGTTCAAGGCCATTCTCGCAGAGGAAGTCATCCAGGGGTTGCGCCCTGAGTGTCTCTGCACGATTGGTGTGGAGGTTAGACCACAAGTGGTGACGATGGTTGAAGTCACCACACACTGTGAGGGAAGTGGCCAATGCCGAGGGGAGATTAAAGAGAAATGACTCACTGTTGAGCACAGATAATGAGCACAACACCTAAGGGACAAAGTCCACTGCAGTCCAGTGATGAGTGTAAAAGATAAT
>JAKOPK010000534.1:0-16544 GCA_024195185.1 Coniferiporia weirii
CTGATTGCGCAGCTGCCGAAGGGTACTTCAATTGTGTATTCGCTCGTGGAAGTCATACCCACGCTCGATGAGCCGCTGCGCACGAATGCCCGTATCGCATTCGCCGAATCCTTGGGCACGTTCTGGCAAGTCCTAATCGGAATAGCTGCCCTGGGACTCATCGCAAGTGCGTTCATGAAAGGCTTGCCTTTACACACTTCAATGGATAGAAAATTCGCTCTTCAAAGTGAAGTTAAGGGTGACTCTGTACTTTCAAGGACCTAGAGCCCTCCTTTGCCTACAGAGAAGATTATTCATAACGACATCATGAGTTTTACGCACTTATTTCCAGACCCCGCATGGTTCGCTATAATTAAAACGAGGATTTCTGGCGTCTCCTGAATGGGCCCATATTTATCTTAATCCTAACATATACATTTCCTAGTCGAATACCACATATGTGTACATTAGTCCCATTGTAAGGCATTACAGTCTTAGTCCGCTAAAAGTATGAATTTTCATATTGAAGAGCTTTCCGCCTTCGAGAGTATCGGACGGCGGCTATCAGTCCTGGGAGAGTCAGAACATCAACTTTCTCCATACGGTAATTTTCTGAATGAAGGCTGTCCCTTTTGCTACGTGTCGCTGGTGTCTCTTCTGCCGTGGATAGCTTATGCGCAACTGCTTCCATGGTTGGCCTATCACAAGGATTTGTAGTCCAACAATCGACCATAAGTTCCCACAAACCATTGTCAAGACCCCGCTCCAAAGCGACACGGCCTGGGCGTCGAGGTGTTTGCTTTTTCACAGCAACTTCGAGAACAACTTCGCCATCCCGAAGATACGAGAATGGCACGTCTTCTGTAAATATCTGATATTTGAGAAAGTTAAGTAAATGTCGTTTGGGGTTCTTGAAGAAATGGTTACCTCTAGACAGACAGCTGCGAATGCATATACGTCACTGCTAGTGGAGATCCCGAGCGATGCTCCCGGAAAAAGACTTGATGTTAAAAGTTCTGGCGCTTGCCATCTCATTGAACCCTTTCCATTGAAGGTACTAGCTGCAACAGAATTCGCTTGGGAGTCGACGACTTTTGCAAGTCCAAAGTCAGCGAGCTTCGGTTGGCCCTCGTCATCAATGAGGACGTTGGTCTGTGAATGACTAACTTAGGTCTGGCGCTACGGTTATAAATCTGTATGGCTCGTACCGCACGCAGATCGCCGTGAACCACCTTTGGTTTCAAGGAATGCAAGTAACGTAGACCGAGTGCAATTGCAAAGACCTGTGTGGCCAAGCTTAAGAGTGTCCGTATGCTGATATGTCTAGAAGGGTCGGTACTAACCATCGCTTTCCTGTCAGCGTTTGGGCGTTCTTTGAGATACGTCAGAATATCCCCGTTCTCCATCCACGGAGAAACCATGGCCAGTTGAGGAGAAAACTCGTCTATGCAGACCCCCCAGAATTGAAGGACATGACGGTGATTGAATTGTCGCCATATCATCGACTCTTTACAGAATTCCTGGGAATAACCCTGTCAGAAGCTTCGTCATAGTGAGACGTCATACGGTACTGGCTGTACCTGATTAATACGATCTCGTTCCGATGGGTGACCAAAGATGCGCAAGACCTTCAGAGCAACAATTCTTCCTCCAAACGTGCCTTTCCAAACATCTGCGAACCCCCCGCCGCTAACGGGATGACTTCCGACGTGCGTTACGTTGGAGAGGAAAAGATAATGAGGGAGCGATCCACTAGCTTTAACCAGTTTTTGTAAGAAGCGCTCAAAGAGCCGATGTGACGTAGCCTGTCTGTCGATCAACTATATAAGTAGTTAGCAATGTTTAATGAATGAATAAAAAGATGAAACAAACGCAAAAGGAGAAAGAAGAAGCTGACCGATTGTAAGACATCCATTAGTGTATTGATCTCTTCAAAAGAAAGTTCCGCAGCAGATTGGGCCAGATTCGTCTCAGAATCGATTAATAGGACAATCTCTCTCTCCATATCGTCGATGTCATGATCTACTGCATGTCTAATAACTCTGCACCACGCGGAGAAGTCAAAAAGACCGGAGTCTTTTTCGATCCCAGCGATCATTTCAACGTGACTAAGCACCTCCATTAAAGTCCCCCTGATCGAATTATGCCTCGCGAAGGATTGCAAGGGCGACCAGGAAGTCCATTCTTGCATTTGCGCTAGAAAGCTATGGTGGTCCCTGATCAACGTTAATACATTGCTCAATCAGAGAAGATTGGCTCCGCTGGAGAGGGAAAGCTCACATTCCGTTGATTGTTTTGGTAAGGAAAGCAAATTGAAGAGCCGACGATGCTATATATTGCAAAGCCTGAATGGCATAATGCACGGAGAACTGAAAGAACAAGCCGAAAATGAGTTACTCGCCAATAACCGTCAATCCGCGTAGCGCGAACTAACCGGGTATATCTGCATTTTCTCTTGAAGTTCGGGCCAGTGCGAGGCTCTACATGCCGGAAGGCAGTCCTGAAAAGAGTCCTCGATTCCGCGTAGAATAATATCCCTCCAAGTAGCCTTTCCAGACGGCGCCACAGAGGCAGTTGTGCTGAACGAGATATCGTCATCGCTGAGTATTCTCTGTTCGTCCGTAACCCCGGCGTCGTCCCCCAGAGAATACTCATTGTCGCCTGCAATTTGTGGAACGGAAGATCTTGAATAGGATGCCTCGATGTACGAGGGTGGCGCCTCGTTCGACAACATAAATACATGACGACTATTGTGAAGATCTGCGATTTCGTCCCGATTGCCTATTTCCGTTAATGTAGATTCTGGGGTGATTTCCATCGTTGGATGCTCTTCATTTGTATGAATCTCATGTACAATGTCTGCGTTCTCATCGGTTCTAGATAGTCCTTTCCGGCTGCCGCTATTAAGCCCACGTCCGCCCATCGGTGGATTAATGGCAGGCGTTACTCGAGGAGAAGAAGCTGCAGATGAGTGTTCTGACGCATGAGGTATGCCGCTGCGTCTGGAATTCTGATGGTCGAAGTCGAAAGCTGATTCATCGGACCAGTCTGGTCGACCTGTAATTGCGCAGCTTTCAACAGCATCGGCAATTTCAGTCTTTGCTTGGGCGGGAAAAGATCTGCAAGATCTGTAAACGTGCCCTGTGGGCTCCTTTATTTGCGAATTGATACTTACTCAAATGCATCCGATGCCGTCTCACTGAATTCCATTTCATCCGAAGGATACAGATCTCTCTGAGGAGGAATTACGATATGTGGTCCCAACGCAGGTCTGGCAGAACGAGGAAGGATCGGAGATCTCGGATAGGATGGCGACGCAGGGGAGCATGTTGACGGTGACGTTCTCTCCAGAAGGACCAGATCCTCGCCTTCAGCTAACCAGTCCTCAACACTCGTGATAGATAGAGCCATCGGGCCTTGAGTTGAAAACAAGTAAGTACTATTGTGAACAACCAGAGGTGTCAATGTTCCCGGCTGTTTCGCCAAAGTTATGAGCTAAGGAATATGCGTAGCGAAAAAAAAGCTAACCGGAGAGGTTGTGAAATTCATCTGGCGTTGAGCGTGCGTACCACGGTCGTTGGGGGACACAGGGATGGTTACGCGGAGACGGCTCCTTTGACGATGACGAAACTATAAACCCTAGTGGATTAGAGAAACGTGTTGCGTGCAAGGCTAATGATGGGTTTTGCGAAGCAACCATCCTTGTACTGCCGCAGGCGTGTCTAGCAGTGCTAAGATCAATTTGATTTTCACTCAGCGCTCGGTCGTATAAACGATGACTATGCCGATTGGTTTATACACCATGTCGAGTAACCCGTGAAGTAGCTACAGCTTCGCGCAACTAACACCAAGATCTTGAATGGGAAGATGAGACACTCAGTTCGGAGACAGCATTGGGAGCTCAGCACTGCCATTGCTAGGGATAGGGCGAAGTGATGAAAACAGCCTTGCTGCAATGCGGCATCACAGCCTCGTAAGTTCCGGATTCGCTCTTCAGCAGCTTCGTCGCCTTGGCGATCAAAAGCTCTCTCCCGAAATAACATTCGCATAGCGTACTAGCCTGCCAATGAAGAGCCCAGCAAATGGTGTTTGTTGCTCTCTAAACATTGTAAGTGTTGGGTAGAATAATTTAATGGTGCTGAAATTGTTGAGATATTTCCGCGGTTTTTTGGCTTCTGCAGAAGCACCTCTAATTAATACCACCCAAAACCGTCGTGGCCATCAACGGCGAGGAAGACTCGGTGCATCAAAACCAGCGCTAAGATGCGTGCTGTTGATTCCTTGCTTCCTCTGCCGCAAGTACGTGCGCTCTGAGCATGCTGATCGTCCTTTCCTGGTCTTGCAGACGGAGACGAAGTTCATGTTCGGCGGGTGTATCTCCGCGCCCAATGGTCTCCCTAGTCGAAGAACCAGATACGGAAGTCTGCCTCACCGTCGATTCTTCCGGTTCGGCCTTCAAAAGGATCCGGTCCTGATCTTCGATTGTTACGGCGTCCTTTGGGCCGGTGTTTTTTCCCTCCAATAAATCTAGTTGATTTTGCAATGCTGCAAACTTTTCCGCTAAATCGTGATTTTTCCCCTTTAAAATAGCGTTTTCGCTTCTCAAGATCGCCATTTCGCCAATCAGCGTCAAAGCTCGAGCTCGTCTCGGACCTGGCACGCCCGAGTCCGCACTGGTAGCCTCTTTCTTCAAGGTCAAGATCCCTGCGTCCATAAGAGTGTCTTTCGAGGTCTCGAACTTACGAACTGACAAGTCGTTCCTCAAATTCCCTAGCTCGTTTTTCAAACTTATAACCTCGCCTTCGAGTTCCATTGCGACATGTCTCGCAGATCCGACTTCGTCCTCTAACGAGCTGATCCGATCTTGCATCTCCTCTTGGCTCTCCATCTGATTTTTTAGCTCTTCTCGAAGCAATTTACCTTCTTGCATCGTTGCAAGAACCCCTTTGTCTTCTCGCAGAACGTGCCGAAGCGACTGCAGCGAATTCTTCGCAAGGTCCCATTTGTACTCCTCCGACAGTCGGAGCCGTTCCTCCGGGAGAGGGATGGGTGCAAGGGATCTCCTCAGTACAGATCGTCTAGTATGGAGGAGCTGTTCCCGAACGGTCGATTCCCCCAACTTAGAAATGCGGTCCAACTGAGATTTAACTCTCGAGGTCGTATGGATCAAGCGCACGGCCCCGCCTTCCAGTTCGCATGTTTCAGGGAGAACCTGACAAAGAAAGCTTGCGACAGAATCCACATCATGGATTGGAGTGCTCCCAAGGTCGAGCTCGAGCAAGCTCGGGAACTCAGGCGCAGATAAAGTGACTTCCGGTACACTGGTAGTGTCAAGGTATAGCCCGAGTTTTGAAACGTTACGGAATTGTTGTGCAATTAATGGAAGAACGCCAAGTGTCAAAAGGGCGGGACCTTTGACGTTGATAGGATGCTTGTTTAGGTTGAGGACTTCCAACGAAGCGCACCTCCCAAATATCTCGATGAGCTGTGCATCGTTTACGGAGACGGGATTCGCATGAGTGAAATCAAAGACGCGAAGGCGTGACATTTTGCGAATGGGAAGAAGAGTATTATATGTGATTGGGCCATCAGTGCGTTCATCAGTGTGGGAGCCTGCACCGCCTTGTCCGATGTCGCGTGCCCAATCCTCTATGCCCAGATGTTGTAGAGAAAGACATGCGGTGGATAACTTGCTCAGAAGAGAAGTGAGATAGCGCGAATGACTAGAAAATCTGTCATTGATGCGCAGTTCAATAAGATTCCCGAAAGCACCCGTGGAGCTGACAAAACTGCTCATTTCCTTCAGATTCGCTGTGAGTGTCAGTTTCTCTAAACGAGGAAAAGCATTTGCGACGCCCAGCTTCTTGAACCCCCACAAGTTCACACTCCTGACGCGAGAGGGATACGTGGTGTCCACGTCTTTGCGGAAATGCTTGTGGACCACGCGCAGGCTCTGCAGCAGTGCAAGCGACTC
Source organism: Coniferiporia weirii (assembly GCA_024195185.1). NCBI lineage: Eukaryota > Fungi > Basidiomycota > Agaricomycetes > Hymenochaetales > Hymenochaetaceae > Coniferiporia > Coniferiporia weirii. Next base: position 5,954 of record JAKOPK010000534.1, read on the forward strand.
CAGAAGTTTAGGAGACAATTCTATAGGACCATCCCCACCTATCTCGAGAATTTCAAGCGTGGTGCAATTGGAAATGAACCCGCTTAGAAGCACGACATCCATGGATATATTGGCGAAATCAATTGCGAGGGAGACCAGCTTCGGTGCCTCAGAAATAAGGGAAGTTGTCAGGTTATCCACCGAATCATCGTTCCACTCCACAAGGCTGATAGTCAGATGTCGAAGATCTTTATGCAAAATGAGGTCAAAGAGCTTGCGGCTGTTGCTTTCTATCCGATGGATATTGAGGGTGTTTAGATTAGGGAGAATGTAAGGCACGGGACATGTCCGGATCAGCTCGGTGAAGACGCTCCCGCTGAGATGGCCTCCCGGAGACGCGAGGTGGGGAGAATGTCCTAAAGTAAGGCTCTGAACAAGCTGCGCATGGAACGAAAATCTGTCCCAATCGGTTGGGACTAACTCCCTGTCAAAGCACTTGAAAGAAATGTATCATTTTCAAGTATGAACAAATTAGCCGAGAGAATACGTTACTCACCAGGGTAGGCGTATCCGAACCTTTTCCAGTGGTCAAGTCCTGCGATAACGGAGCCAACAATTGCAGAAGGGGCTTCAGGTCGTGCAATACAGTCCATACGCGGTTCAAGGCGGGGCCGTTCCATGCGCGACAAACACGGGCGCAGTGCGCACCATCACGCTGGGAGATCAATGAGAAGACGCGATCTTGAATCTCTTTAGATCTAAATGCCCGAGTTTGTGATGCCCCGTTGTCCCGCATGATGTATGTACAGTGCGTGGTGGTCTAACAAGTAGACGGGTGTAGTGGGCTGTGCACGGGCGGTGTTGGCTGCGGACTGCGACAATCAATTATCAGCGCACGTATGCATCATGGATACTAGGCCTAGCGGAATTTGGTTCGTCAAAGGCCGCGGACCGGGCGCCGCCAGCAGCTTCATCCTCTCGCCACAACTTCACGACCCGCAGCATGGTGTTTCTCACCAATAGCTCTATGGCCGGTTTCGTGAAGGACGTGCGAACGCTCCTTGTCCTCGCCATTGTCGCCCTCTCCGTCACACTCTATGTCAGACCTATTATCGGGAAATATCTCACCATTAATATCGTGCTCGGCGTGCCCTTCGTTGGCGTCCTCGTCCGACTTCGAACAAACTATGTACCGAAACGCAGCCCACTGGACGTTGAGCGTTCACACGAGGAAGGGGACACTTGCACGGGCGTGTCTTACGCAGGGATGTTCAGGAAGGTTCTAAGGGTCGAGGTTCGTCAAATTCAATCCCTTCGTAGGCTTGAGGACCTGAACTTGACGCGTCGGCACTGGACAGGGCTTTGGGAGTCTTTACAAAGGCACGGTGCCTGCACTGCTGGAGTATTTCACCGTGGTATTTTCTTGCTCGTTTGCTCCGTGCCGTAGGCCGTGGACACGGGACCTCATAGAAACGGCCTTGCACCAATTCCATTTGCAGCCCTCTCGATTTCGTTTGGCCCGTCTGCTCGAAATCCTCTTGTTTTTGCCACTGAAAAGCGCGTTGCTGGTCCTGTCTCTTCGGTGGGTGCTGCTCCTACTATTACGTAACAACGTTCACTGACTTTTTTCAGTGCCGTGTCCACGCCGTACGCGTTGCCACTGCGGACGCGTGTATCATCTGCCTTGCGTGCACTCCTTTCGTCAGAAGAATATGAACATCCTTGGTCCATCTTATTCTCGAAATCCACTGTCGCAATTCTTTCTACGAGTTTTGTGCATGAGGTGTGTTTCCAATTGGTTCTACCAGCGCTCCGAAAGCTTGCAGAAAGGGCATTGGACGAGGCGGGCTCGAGAAACATAGAGTTCGCTTTACTGGGTCGAATGTTCGTCATCGATGCTCTTGTCTTGGTACTGAGTGCATTGCTCCTGTGCCCCCTCCAAGTCGTCTTGACGCGTTTGATCGTTGGCTCGCATAACTGCACTGCCCAGGGGATCAACTCGGGAAATGGCAACACGGAAAACACGGAAGAAAATACGCCACTGACTACAAACAAAGAATGCGCTGCCGATACCACTTCTACCGGATTAATAACTCAAAAACGAGCATTCCGGTACGTAGCAGCATTAATTGATAATTCATCTTCTAAGAATTAGACACAGGGTCAGGCCTCAGCCCTATGGAGGAGCACTTGACTGTGTCCGCCTTATCATTGCGGAAGAAGGCCCTCACGCGCTCTGGAAGGGCTGGTGGGCCACGCTGCTCAGCATCTCAATGTCATACTACCACAACTTATGGGGGTATGGTCCCGATTCTTGACGATACGATCGTCTGGATTGTGTTATATACCCTCTATTACCATTGACGTCTAATTTCGTCCATCGCCCGTCATGTTAACATATAATTGCTTCAACGACAAAATTCACCCGTTATCACGAGTATCTCATCCTGGACTTTATGAAGACCTTCTCACAACCCTCTATACCCCCATCAAACGTCCGCATATCTTAGATGCACTTACCAGATTCATTATTGCCAAGACCCTGTGGTAGATTCAAGCCATCATGATTTTATCATTCACCGTTTAAATGCCGTGCGCTTCGGAGCCGGATGATTGACGCTCGGAACGAGGGCGGTGCAGCCACCCTCAACTGCATTACCATCATATTCTTGCTTTCTGACGGTGTTTCTTCTGCGTCACGAGCTCCGTGCGGCGGACGGCTTTGGACGAGGCTTGAGGTCTCCTTATTGAGCTCGAGTTAAGCCTCAGGCTGTGAAACCTAAAGCTTTTGTCGGCCAACTCACCCGCGAGCAATGTCCTAACCAAACCAGTCCTCCAACTAACTCTCGTTTTCAATTGCGATCTTGACAGTGCATTTAGAGCGCTTGGGAATTACTTATCGATCATCGCAATCATTTCAATCAATGGCCTGGATTTTCTCCCGCCTGCCCTCCGTCCAGCGACCTCAGTCACGCGGCTGGACGATGACATTATTCGTACGTCCTTCCCCGCACTGCAGACGTAAAATTCGCGCAACCCCGTAAGGCTTTTTCCCAGTCCTTCAGCGCCTCATTTTCTTTGCTTTTGTTCAGTCGAACACCACTAGATGCGTCCGACGAGGTCACCTGTTTGCGGAGCTAGTGGTCATTTCCCGACTTCACAATTTACAACGCACGTCCCTCTGACCATCCGAATCCTTACACCTCTCGTCGGCGTCCATCCAAGCCCGAGTTCACCGTTGGCCCCATGGATAGAGGGCTTTTACATAATCTTCTCAATGTCGTATGCTTGTGTCCAAGACAAGGGCTCTTTGGGGGGGGGGTGGTTGTTCTATTCTCATAACCCTACTCCGCAGACTGAACGGACTCCCAGATTCTATGCTTACTAGTAGCGCTTCACTCAGCGTCGTCCAGCGAAGTTACCTGGGAGAATCGTTTCGCACCTTTAGACTTTCGGGCACTGTTGTTCGGGCAGTGCAGAAAAATTTACTGGCGGACATACTAACCGAGTCGTGCATCTCCAGCGACGATTCCATTGGTTGTGTGCCTCGTTTGCTGTACGAATCTGGTTGCTCATTGGCACCGGAGAAGCTATAAAAGCTACGATAGAAGTACAGCCGTTGTCTAATCATATCCTATGGATGCTGCGACTAATCCCAGACGTTGCGCTGTTTTCGCTCAGGTGCCAAGGGGCTTCATTAACTTAACGTTCGAATTTTGCAAAGATCCGGACGCGTATATTTTTGATGTACCTTTCCTGAAATTCGCCTTTTACGTGTCATCTTCTCGTGTCTCCGGGCCTACGCAAACTCTGGCTGTCGGACCGACTCAAGCGGCCCTTCCCTTTCGCAGTCCCCATACGAAGAGTCCGAGGACAGGGAATTCGGATTTATTTCCCGCAACGTCACGGTCGCTGTCGACGTGTGTACTTTGTTCTTCGCCGAATCACTGGTGAGAAAACATGTACCGAAGGACGGTTGAGGCGGAGACATGGAAGCGACTGCCATTCCTTTACATCATTCTTCACTGTGATCAGTGTGGTACGAGCGAGTTCAGCATGATACTTTGTCTGCCATGCATTACTACGCTGCTGCTTTAATTGCTACGCATGGGATCGCCAAAAGGCTAACGGACCAAAGAAGGTTTAAGCTTTACTACTTGCGTCTTCCGCGGAGGCAGTCCTCACCCGCGCAACTTGCATAAGGACGGTCAGTGCAATACGTAGCAAGCCCGGACACGATAAAGGAGAACGAGGGGATGGCGAAGAAAGGATGCATTTCATTTCTGTGCCAGATCCGGAGGTGCGAACCCAGCGTGTGAGTCAGACCGTACCAGATATGTAACATAGGAGGCCGGCTGAGAGTTGACTCGGGAAAGGCGATGCATGTTAGGTCTGGAATGCGACGGACGAAGTCGACCCCAGTCGGGGGAAGAGCGATCGTAAAGGCTGGTGGGTGTCGGGGAGACGTTCCTGTACCACGAGTCTCAGCCGAAGCCACCCTCGTTCTCCGCCGTCTGACCAGATATTTACCCGTACGCGTTTGTGATATGACTATTTCCGAGTGCAAGAGTGAGCATAAGCCCTGTCGTGATCTGCGATAGATGATGCCGTGGCCATGAGTCTGGCCATGAGCATACGCCCTCAGGCTCCTAAGCAACGCGACAAGCTCCGGCCTCCCGCATATAAGATGAGACGCTTGCGATGCCATACCAAAAATCCTACCCACCTATCCGCCTAAATATCCACCAGCAACTCCAACTGTACTATTATCGTGTCGTGTTCAAGAACGAACCAGCCCTCAACTTCAACGTGAGTAAACACTCCGTGAGAATCACGCGTCGGTTTCGGCCGGTTAATGTCCGTTCGCGTCTTTACTTTTTCTTTCCTACAACCGTCACTGCATCTGCTCGTCACTGCACTCAACGTTTCCCAACAATGTCGATGCTATTCCGCAGGTGCTTTTCTGCCGCCGCTGCCGCACCAAAACCTTCGATGTAAGCCTACTGCAGCTGTCTGCACTTCAATCGTTTGAGCTTATTGTGTTCTGTCCTTCCTTGCTAGGTCAAACGTTTTCGTACGGCTGAACTTATCATGGCGGATGAAAATCCACTAACAGGATATTTCTATCTCAGTTTGATGTTGCAATCAACGACAACCCGCACGGTCGCATTGGTATGGTTTCCCTTTTTTTCACAACTCTACACCGGCTTAACGGGTTGGATACAGTTTTCAAACTATACGATGACGTTGTACCCAAGACCGCGCGTAATTTCCGGGAACTTGCTACCGGACAGCACGGCTACGGATACGCGGGGAGCTCTTTTCACCGCATCATCCCCAACGTGAGTACTTTACCCACGCCATGATCTACACAGTGCTAAAGCGGCATGTCGCATGGTCAGTTCATGCTCCAGGGTGGCGACTTCACTCGGCATAACGGAACCGGTGGGAGGTCAATATATGGGGAGCGTTTTGACGGTGTGTATTAGCTCCTTTTGAACCGTCTCCACATTGTACTGAATCAGCGTTCCTTAAGACGAGAACTTCCAACTCAAACATAATAAGCCCGGGCTGTTGTCCATGGCGAACGCCGGTCCGAACACGAATGGTTCGCAGGTAAGCTACGTTTCATCTACGTCAAGGGTGCCTGTATTTCCGCCTGAGACCGCGGCAGTGCGCTAACTATTTCTTTTAGTTCTTTGTCACCACGGTGGTGACTTCTTGGCTGGATCGCAAGCACGTCGTCTTTGGTGAAGTGGTGGAGGGTATGGACGTCGTAAAGTTCATTGAGAAGCATGGCTCGGAGTCCGGGAGACCACGAGGGAAAGTTACTGTTACAGCGTCCGGGACGCTTTGATGATACCAATTACGTTGACCCGAATGGATCCGCTCAGCGTCTAGACAATGCATTGCATAAAACTGGTCAAGCTCATGGACTTGAATCTTTCTTTTTTTGCACTTTTTTTAATGTCAATTGACCTCATATGTTCGAGAGCAATATATATTAACACGATAATTGACTATTAGATTGCTTCCGTATAGTGACCTTGATTTCGATGCACTTTTTTCTCCTGAAAACCAAAGATTATCGGTTTTCTCAAGTAAGTAACTCACTGAGAAAGGGAATAAGCTACTTCAATTTTGAGGACGATGTTTTCCTTGGCATTACAGCTACTATGGTATCCCTCGGCTTTCGTGCCGGCCTTGCGCTTAAAAATAGATCGTCTCGTTCTTTCCAACACGATCAAGTAGTTTTGTCCTATCTTTCAGTGTAGTCCCATTAGGAGCAATTAGTACACGCTTCGGAGGTTGGCGGGTACCGCTGTGAACATGGCGTATTGTGCGGGTTACGCGCCAGAAGTATCAAAGGAAGGGTCCAGCCGCGAAGTTCGGAAAGAGGGCTGTTTCTTAAGGTCTCTATCGTCAGGACATCCCGAACGTTTGTCATACGCAGCAGGTGACGTTGAGTTGAAGTGTGGCCTTTCTACCAGCGCCGGAACTCCTAAACCCCTTGTATGTATGTATATGTTTATGTTACAGAACACTGAGGTGTTCTGCATTTCGTTCGGCCGAAAGACCGCTGTTATCTTTATTCCTTTACATGTAGTTATACACACTATGATAGCACAAAGAGGGAATCAAGCTGTACATATTACTGCGGAGACATGTTATTTCCTCATTCTCTATTCCAAAGATTGACGTTAATTGTCGACGAACACCCCTCAATCTGGGTCACTGCTTTCCTCTTGTGATTCGGAGACTGCTCCAGTATCTATTTCAATAGAGTTTAGTTGGAGAAGAGAAAACCACATGGTGGGGTTGCTTACTATCAACTATGGGGTCGAAGTACCTTTTGAAAAGTAGCATAGGGTTCAACACACGCCTCAATTACAAATGAGAAGATGAGAAAACAAGTGAGATAGCACCTCAGTACTCGTTTGTCCAATTACTGCAGGTAGTAGGACAAACAATAAGTTCGAGTTCAGCGAGAGCTTTCAACTGGGAAACTCGCGTAATAAAAAATACCACGCATTCCGAGCGAGGTTGTGGTCGTTTACCTCCAAGTCGCGCTGTTATGTGACGATCCCTGTCGCATGGTTCCAGGTCCTTACGTCCGAGTCACGACTAAGTATTTGTTATATGATATAGTTGCATATTCGAAGCTGAAACCTGGCATATGACAACTTTATCAAGTTGCCATTGCCATTGGTGCCCTATGCATACATGTGGAAAGCCACAACCTACTCAAAAGAGAAGCGCAAAGAGGACAAAAAAACTGTTTGTGGTGGTACACAGCTTCAAGCGTGGAGTTTCCTTTCTTCAATATTACAGTTTCAGGGCGCCGTCCACAATCTCAGTCATGCGTATAACGGCTTCCTCTTCCAGCGTCCGCCCGACGAGTTGCAGCGCTACGGGCGCATTCTTCCAAATGTCCGGTTCATCTGCATGAAAACGCAATTAGCCAAACAAGTTTCGATTTGCAGCGAGATTATACACCCACAAAAGTTGTAGATGGTCTTGTCAAGATCGTTGAGAAACTTCTCCCGAGGCTGCTTAACGTCAACAACCGGATCGACCTTCGACACCGGAAAGACGCATGCCGCGTAGTCTAGCACATTCCAGGTCATTGTGTAACTAACATCACTAATTTGGTCTTTAGTTTCCATTGTGAAGAATGGGGGCCCGTAACAAGGCGGACAGACATACATGTTTTTTCCGTGGGGCACCGCTGCGTATGCTGCGACCGGCGTGATGATCGCGTCGACGGGCCTTCCTGTGCCCGTCAAACTCGTTGTAGACTCCCACAGATCCAGGTGTTTCTTGCGCATCTCCGTCTTCTTGTTTTGAAGTTGCCATGACTCGTATACGGAAAGTCTTACGCCTTGTGGAAGCCATTCGATACCCACAGACTCGCCATTCGGGGCCATCGTCTTGTGTAGTGGTTCACCAGACTTTGCAGCATGGGCTGCGAAGTCCTCTCCAGCGCCGCCTGCCCACATCCTGAGCTGTGACCCAGTGCTACTTCAATAAATGGTGCAAAAGACGAGACGGTCAACAATAAACTGACCACGGGCGTGCAAAGGTCTTCATAATTGAATTCGGGCCAATCAATAACTGCATAAGGCGAAAGTTAAAGGGCCGGCGTCCCCCCCGGGAACGCAAAAAAAGAAAAATACCTTTAAATCCTTTGGCCTCAAGTGCTCTTTTTGTCTCTTCTAATGCACGTCGAATCGGTGGGTGCGGTAGTACGCAACCGTTGTTCCACATGATCGCGAAGCATAAATCCTTCCCGTTTCCATGCTCCTTCAGTTGATACGCGTCCTCGTCCCACGCCTTACGAATGGCGAGTGGGTCTTTCCTCCATGGCTCAGAATCGATCACGGCCTTCGTGAACGCCTTAACGCCGGACACTGAGCGAGTCATTGGCCCGAGCACACCTGGAACGGAGTCAAAACCTTCCATGGAACAGGCCAGACCCTCGAAGGGGAGGCGGTTGGCGGAGGGGCGCAAGCCGAAAAGCCCGTTAAACGCACTAGGAACCCGGATTGAGCTGGAAAATGTAACTATATTAGTACGCAGAATAACCAGGAGTTACCAGTAATTTACTCACCCCGCAATGTCACTTCCCACCCCGAGTGGACTGCCCTTCATGGCTACGAGTGCGCCTTCGCCTCCGGACGAACCCCCGCAGGTTAAGTTTCGGTTAAACGGATTAACAGTACGCCCAAATATGTTATTAAAAGTTTCAGTCCACTAAGCAGAAATGTCGTGTAAGCAAAAAAATACAACAAGAAACGGATTTTTAATTGCATGCCATTAATGTCTGTGGAATATTTGTCCGCACAAACGGCACTGCGCCTGCTTCGTAAAGAATCGTCACAAGCGATGCATCGTCCTCGGCATATTTTCCGATTCGCCACACGAATCCTATCGTGAGAATTGTAAATACAGCTGCAGGGTTATTCAAAAAAAACGAAATAGCCCAGACCTATGGTGGACTCGAGACCCTTCATGCAGAATTGGTCTTTGAGAGATATCGGTAAGCCGTGCAGCGCCCCCATGGGCTTCCCCTGTGCCTTTAGGTATTCGTCACATTCCGCCGCACGGGCGAGGGCACGTTCGACATAAATCTCTGTCAGGCAGTTGGTCTATACATATATTCAATCCACTCCTTCAGACACAGAAACAGACGCAGGTAATCTCCGTTACTTACAACTTGCTGCGCGATAATCGCACGTTTGTAGAACGCTCTTGTTGCGTCGACTGAGGATAGATCGCCGACCGCGAGTTTATGGAGGAGTAGTCCAACATCGTCCGTTTCGGTGATCTCGAGCTCAAATGGTGTTAGGAGGCCACACGATTCTGGTACGTTGGTAACGTCGAGCTGAGTATCCGGAGGTGTAGTAATAAGCCAGTCCTTTGGAATAGAAGCTTGTTGACGTCGCTTCTTATCAGCGACAAGCGCTTGCCAGGTATCCATTGCGAACAAAGGAGGACGAGGTCAAGGCGTCCCCTTTGTACAGAACGCAGATAGAATCAGATTGTTGCACTCAATCTCAATGGAGGATAAGGTGGGAAAATAAGCTGATGTATGGCATCACTAATAAATGTCGAAGTCTTACTTGTGCAAGATCGCATGTTGTCTAATGCGCTATCACCGGTTTAATCTCCCCTCGTGACGACTTCGGACGAGAAGACAGCTCGAACAAAACGGATTCGTCCACAATCTCCCACAGAAGCTTCTTAAAATCAAAAACTTCAGCTAAAGCTACGCCGAGATCTAAAGTTATATTCAACAAAAGAATTGAGAGATAAGGAGAGACGAAGACTGACGGTAAACGGGATGGACTATATTCGCTCTTTCAAGTTTTACAGCGAAACGCAAGTTTGCACTCCAAATGCGCGAGTTAGTTGGTGGCTTCGCTGCAAACTTCTCTGCATCATCGGTTTCTGGGGTATTCCAAGGCCATCTGCCTATACTGGACGGTCTTGAAACAGGTCGGGAATCACTACATCGTGACAAACGGCGAGAACTTGAACTCACTATTAGTTTAGGGTGGTACCGCACCTTGGCCGATTGATCTATTTCATACCGCCTCGCGTGGTCTTTGCACAAGCGTATGCGACAATCGGGGCAGCTGTGGCCCTCCGTGTTGCAAATGATGAAACCCGGTAACCGAATCCACAAAAGAAGGCGAGGTAGTAACTTGTGTTCTGGAGTGAAACTCGAATGCGGCTTTCCAGATGGGTATTGGTCCTTTTGGTTGACCGCAGGTTGTTAAATTAAACAGGTGAGGTCTAAGTTGAGCCAGGGAAATTAATAGTATACACCAAGGTTGACTACCAGCTCTCTAGCAGATGTTGCAGATGTTGTTGAAAAAGTTGACAATCACAAAACGGGCAAAAGTCGACAAATCTCGGCAATTTCCGAACCCAAGCAGCCGTTGCTACTAGGTATTTACTTGATATTCGCACATATTAAGGTGATCCTTAAACACGTAAATCCGTACTTAGATGTCGGGCCTTGAAGCCAGAACGAACAGTCTTATTTCAGAGAATGGGTTCTTCCGACTTCGCGTTTACCGTCGAACATCGAGCAGACTTCCACGTG
>JAKOPK010000535.1:0-16449 GCA_024195185.1 Coniferiporia weirii
GGCCAGTTGCCTTATTAGGCAATGGTCTGCCACATCACAACAAGAAAAGAGAAGAAGACAAAAATAACAACAACAGTGCTGGTCAAATCGGTGAGGGAAGGTTGGAGACCGATTTGGTACCAGGGGGGTTCCTGGATTAATAATAGGTGTGGGGGGGCGGGGTCATCAGATAGGGTCGGGAGTAGGGAGTGGATAGCCGCCAAAGACCGTGCAGTGTTCCACTGTAGCACATGAAGTTGTGCACTCATAACTCCATCTCAAGTTCCTGGATTTGGGCCTCGTGCAGGCCATCGAGAATACCACAGAAGCGGCATTTGCAAGGGCAGGCGGGGTTGGTGGCAGGGTGGTCGCCATTGCAGTTACAGCAACGGCGGGGGTGGGGGCAGGTGTCCTCCATGATGGCCTCTGAGGCACAGTTGGGGCACAACTTCTGGTGGTTCCGGGTGAGATGCTGTCTGGCACATTCGGCACAGACAGCAGGGGCGCGGCAGCCTGCCGTCCTGTGGCCAAGTGCTTGGCAGCACTCGCACTGGGAAAGGCCCTGGCAGACCGGCAGGATGGAAAGGTGGAGGGTGGTGCTGAAGAGCCAAACTCAGGGGCACTTGAGCAGGCATGCGCGAATGGACCCGTCAACGTCAATGAAGGTGAATGAGACCGGGCACGTGTCCAGGCTGGAGAGACGCTCTCCATCTGCAATTGCGTAGTGGGGTTCCACCATGAACTCCAGATTCTTGAGTATGGGGTTCTGCACTAATTCGGCTTTGAGGGCTGTGGCAGAGAAGGGGTGGGAGGTAGGGCCAAAGACGTCCCTCGTAGGCACCCATGAGATGCGGAGGGAGGCCCTGGGTCTGACTCAGGAGGTGGAAAGGGCAAGGTGGGCCGGTAGGTGGGTACCTGTGGTGCACCACTTGTCCCTCATGAAGCGGGTGAAAGCCTCCACATGCCGGTCGATGATTGACTCGGTGGAGGGGGATGCCGAGGATGGGTGCTGTGCGAAAACGGTCACAATATGTCCCTTCACGTTGAATGTGCAGGACAGTACTGTGACCTGGTCAGTGGTGGGGAGGGAGCGGAAGAACTCATGTGCAGTCTGGGTCAGGGAAGCCCCAGATTTCTGTGCGGTCGCTATGAGGAGAAGGTCGCCGGTGTTAAGAACTAGGGTGGGGTCCTTGGCGTACATTTTTGGGGGTGGGGGCAGCTGGCGAGAACCCTTCTTCTTCTTTTTGTCAGCCGCTGGGGTTTGAGGGGCCCCCCCTGAGGGTTGCTGTGCAGCTGGTTGGGCCGCGGCCTGGGTGTAGGAGGTGGGGGCCTGGGCTTGGGTGCCTGGGGCCGAAGGGGGGGTGGTTTGGGCCTGTCCTTGTGTCTGGGGGGCCGCCCTGGGGGCCTGTTGGGGCCTGGGGGCTGGCCGGTTTGCCAAGGAGGAGACCTGGCAGGCTAGGAACCCCATGTTGGTGGTGAGCTTGGTGACCGCGTTGGCCATCACTTTCATCTCACGGGACAGAGGGGGGGTCGCCATGGCTGGTCATTGTGAGGCCCAGGCGAAAGGGTAGGGAAGGGCCTTGCAATTGTGGTCCTCGAGGAAGCAGTGATAGGCCATGCCTGCATTGAGCATGGCCACGTGGTTGGTGGGGTGAGCATCCCTCTCCCGCTGGAGGTCCGAGAGGACTGTGTGGGCAAGGGCGGTAACCTTACCTAGGAATCCTGAGGCCTGTATCTCCACTGACTGGGGGGTGGAGGAGTCCGCTCTGTCGAGGTTGACAAAGCATCTGTGGAAGGCTACGATCACCTCTGCCAGAATTTCCTGGGACCTGGTTAGGTTGGCCGGGTGTCTCCTGGGGGCGAGGGGGGTGAGGGTGTCCGTGGACCGTTTTCCAATCTGGGATTCCGGGGTGTGGGGGCCGTCTTGCTCCATGGCCGCGATTTCAGCATCGTAGTCATGATGTTCTGGTTGGCCTGCCGAGTAAGGCGAGGGCCCACCATCAGAGGAGACGGAGAGGGGTTGGTAGAGCTTGAATGCCATGCCTAGGGGGGCGCTCATGGGCTGATGGGGGGGGACGCCGGTGTGGACGCCAGTCGTGGTCCGGATAGGGGTCCCATTGGCAACGATGACATGGCTTGTCGGGCGGCGTCAGAGGCCAGAGAGCGAGTAGTGCTGGGTTTAGGTGGAGGCGGGGGGCAACTATATCCACTGGTCGACATAGAGGGAGTCTTAGCTGCGCGCTACTATGTGGATGGTGGTGGCTAGAGGTCAAGAGGGATGCTTTACCACCCTCGCTTGGCCATCAAAAACCGAGGTCCCATGGTGGACACCCTCTTGTGACGACCTCCTCAAGGCCATCGATGCTGCACCCACCAACTGACTACAAGCCGCCGCATGCCAAGCTTTTAAGCGAGGGGTTAGGGCAGCCAAATGCACCTACTACTCAGATCAGGCAGCAGAGGCCAACCCCTCCAATATCTGGTCCTGGGCCAAATGAGGCCTGGGCACACGCCCCACTCAAGTCCCCTCGCTCAAACGTGTGGATGGCACATTCACCCAGTCGGATGAGGAGAAAGGTGAACTTTTCCATGAAACCTACTTCCAAGAACTGCCCCCCCTCCTGGACGCGGGCTTACAGCCCCCGCCTCCCCCACCCCCCAACGTGCCACCTCTCCTCATGTCGGAGTTGATGGACGTGCTCACCAACACCTCCAACTTGTCGGCCCCAGGGCCGTCGGGCATCAGCTATCATCTGCTTAAGTGGGTGATAGCTGCATTCCCTGATGAAATCCTCACACTTTTCAATGACTGCCTGTGCATGGGGCACCACCCTGAGTGCTGGCGGGTGGCAAAAGTCATCATGCTCCAGAAGCCAAACAAGAAGGACCTGTTCTCCCCCCACTCCTACTGCCCCATTACCCTTGAGGAGACCCTGGGCAAGCTCCTCAAGAAAATGATCGCTAACTGGCTCCAGTTCCTCGCTAACACCAAGGACTGGCTGCCACCTAACCAATATGGCAGCCATCAAGGACATTCCATCTATGACGCCACCCAACACCTCCTACAGCTTGTGGAGGGTGCCCACTCGACGAACCAAGTCTGCTCTGTCCTCGTGGTAGACATTCAGGGTTTCTTCGACTCGGTGCACCCCCAACTCCTTCACCAGCAGCTTCGGACGATGGGCTGTCCACCTAACATGGCAGACTGGTGCCTCTCGTTTATGACAGGGCGTAAGGTCGCCATCTCCTTCGATGGCACTATGACCCCTCTGACCCCGAAACCCGACCTTGGAACCCCCCAGGGCTCCCCCGCCTCCCCCATCCTCTCGACAATTTTTATGGGACTCATACTCCACTGCTTTCAGTGGCGGGGCTGCAAACTCCTTGCATACATCGATGACCATCTCATTGTATGTGTCGGCACCTCTGTTACTGCCAACTGCAAAACTCTTGCCGATGCATACTGCCACCTAAACAGCCTCTTTAACTGCCTTGGCCTCAACATCAAAGTGGCCAAAACCAAGGCTCTCCATTTCCACCCACCCCATCATAAGACCAGCTACCATGGCTGGGACACGATGGGGATTCAAATCGATGCCAACACCCTTGTCCGGCCCTCTATTCCCTTGTGCTGGCTTGGGATTTGGTGGGACCCGGGCCTCTCCTTCAAACCCCATGTTGAGCACATGTGCTCCAAGGGACTCTCCACACTCGCCACCTTGGGGGCTGCAATGGTGCAGTGGTCCGGTGCGTGCCGAGTGTCCAAGTTTGGCTACCGTTCAGGATTGGGGTTCGACTCCCCTTTGAACCCAGATTCAGGCACCTGCCGGAAAATGCCTGCTGGTTTGACGAAGTGCATACGACTAAACCACTGATGCCACACCCCTCAGCCTACCCTGGGCCATTAGGGATTCCCATAGGTGGGGTTTCCTTCTCACCCAAAGGGTCCCACAGGTAGACCATCCATGTGCAGTCGGAGCATGGAACCCAGGCAACTGGGAGGTTGGGCTTCCCCCCTGTTCGCGGGGTGGGAGGTTTTTCACTGCTACCAGCAGGACCGATGTACTGATGGTGGAGATCCGCTCCCACCAAACTGTCCGCATATGTAACTACTATGGTATGACCCCAGCGGACAGGAACAGTGCCCCCCCTCAGTACCCAGGTGAGTCCTTTATATTTAATCTCCCCCCAGCACTGGCTGCTACCCTCATGGTGTGTGGCAACTTCAACTGTCACCACCACTCATGGTCCAACCTCCATGCCAATCACTCGGAAACCCTCAGGGCCCAACCCCTGGACAACTTTTTCCAAGCTAACAGCCTATCCCCTGCTCATGACCCTTTTTTTTTTTTTTTTTTATTCTTCCTTCAGAATTATCTAATACAAGGTTGCCCCCCTGAAGGGGGGGCCTAGACTAAACAACTACGGAGGCACCCGTCATCACACATCATGTGGTACTGGGCGGGGTGCGTGCCCCCAAGGGGGCCTAGTGAGGAAACGCGCCCTATTAAGGAAAAGGGAGAGGAAAGAGGAAAGGGAGGGATACATATCACGACCATTGCCCATAACTAATAAAAGAGAGGAAAACTTATGGACGCTTAGAAATGGAAGGGGGGGTGGCAGCGAGAGCCAGGTAGAAGCCGATGATGGAGTCCGAAAGGCGATCACTAATCAGAGGGAAAGGGAGGAGCATTACCTGCGAGCTCCAAGAGAGCCAGGTCCGTGTCCTGGGTCCTGGGTCCAAGGTATCGACACACGTAGTCCCGTAGAACGTTGAGGTCGAAATCCTCGCCAGAGGTGGGCAGACCGTCCAGATCCATGACAGCGAATGCCAGTCTGATGGACCCCGCGGTGCGGTCTGAGATGCGGTTGAGGTGTCCTGTCATGCGCAGCCAGCGCCGAAGAACGGGGAGAAGGGTTTCGTCTGCCCACTCACTGTGGTGGGCTGGGGGGGGGTGATTGGCCAGCCAGACTCGTGGGATCCACGCCTGGAAAGCGTCGCAGCCGCCGAGAATATGGGCAGTGGACTGGACGGGCCACAGGGGGTGGTTGTGCCATCTGCAGTAGGGGATCAGGCCGTGTACGCATCGGTAGACTGAGTCAAAGCTCAGCCAGTAGCCCCTGTAGGGACCGGCACAACAGAGGACTTGTGCTACTGCGGATAGCTCATGGCAAGGGTGGTCCGTGAAAGGCATGAGGAGCTTACACGGTGTTCGGGTGGGGGGTCCGGTTACTGCAAGGTACTTGTCTGCGGTCGAGGCTAGTGGGCATGCCAGTTGGTGAGACCAGCGTGCATGTGCAATGAGCGTGGATTGCTCCTTGAGTGCGGAGATGGAGGGGGCGAGTGAGGACGGGGGCAGATCTGTTGCTGCTTTCGCCTCAGCATCTGCCCATTCATTGCCCGGGATGTCCGAGTGACTGGGACACCATGCAAAGTGGACGCTGAGGCTGGGGAATGAATCAAGAAGCGTTTGTATGCCCGCCTTCCAGGTTGGGAGGAGCTGGGCCCCTGAGGCGGATGGCCAGGTCCAGAAGAGGTTGATGGCCGTGAGGGAGTCGGACATGAAGTGAATATCCGAGACTTCCATCAGGTGTTCTCAAAGGTGGGTAGCCGCCCACCCTGGGGCGCCGGCAAGTGAGAAAATCTCGGTGTCCGTGGCGGTGGCAATAGAGGGGGATGCGAGATGGCAGAACCCTAGTTTGCGAGTGCCACGCATGGTGCAGATGGCGGACCCCGAGTCTGTGCCGATGCGAGAGCCGTTGGTGAAGACCTGGAGTGAGGTGGGGGTGCACCGTTCCCGAGCTCGAACGATGAATGCGCGTCGGACCTCGGAGGGAACAGGGATGGGGGGGACTTCGAAATTGATCCGCCCTTGCCCGAAGGCTAGGGGATCCGTCCATGGGGGGTGCGTATATGCTGGGACTTGCTGGACACGTGGGACACAGACCTGCAGAGAATGGGAGAAGGGGAGGTTAGTGCTGTCACGATAGCAGTGATGGCCTATGGGGTGTGGGGTGCGCCAGAGACACAGGGCATGGCCAGTCTTTAAATATTCGAAATAAGCAAAGAAAGGGGGGGTGGAACAGAGAAAATTAGTAGAGAGAGGGGATGCGCCTTTATAGACGCCTAAAATCCATCAGCAGGCAGTGTTTTGGACCGCCTGCAGACGATTGACCAGGGTTTTTTGAGAGCGGCCATGATACCAGACAGGCGCACCCCATGCAAGCACAGTGCGAACGCAGGCTGAGTAGAGCTGGCGCAGGAGGAGGGCCGAGATACCGCATTCGGTGTTGCCGAGTATGCAGAGAGCAGCAAGGGTGGAGAGTCCTTTCGATCGCATTCGTTTGACGTGGGCTTTGAAGGAGAGACCAGGGTCCCACCATATTCCGAGCCATCTTAGGGGATTGGTGGGTTTGATCGTGGTGGTGGGTGTGATTTGAATACCGGTGGTCCTCCAGTTATCGTAACCTATGGTGCACCGGGGGGGATGGAAATGTAGGGCCTCTGTCTTCGCAGCTTCGATGTTTAGGCCGAGTCAGAGGAAGTGGCCGTCGAGTTGGCGGTATGCGCGGGCCAGGGTGTCGCAGTTTGAGGCGATGTTGGGGCCCACGCAAACGATGAGGTGGTTGTCCACATATGCAAAGAGGTTGCAGCCCGGCTGTTGGAAGCGCCGGATAGCTAGTCCTGCGAAGATGGTCGAGAGGATGGGGGACACTGGGGACCCTTGTGGGGTTCCGAGGTCTGGTTTGGGTGCGCTGGGCAAGGTCGTCCCGTCGAACGAGATGGAGACGCTGCGGCCTGTCATGAATGACAGGCACCAATCCGCCATGTTAAGTGGACAGCCCATAGACACAAGTTGCTGGTGAAGGAGTGCCAGGTGGACCGAGTCGAAGAATCCTTGTATGTCCACTGCAAGGATGGAGCATACTTGGCCTTTCGAGTGGGCCCGCTCGACTATCTGTAGGAGGTGCTGAGAGGCATCATAGACCGAATGGCCCTGACGCCCCCCATATTGGTTAGGAGGCAACCAGTCTTCCTCGTTAGCGAGGAACTGGAGCCAGTTAGCGATTATTTTTTCCAGGAGCTTCCCCAAGGTTTCCTCGAGGGTGATGGGCCGGTAAGATCGGGGGGAGAAGGGGTCTTTCTTGTTTGGCTTCCTGAGCATGACCACTTTTGCCGCCCGCCAGCACTCGGGGTGGTGCCCTAAGTGCAGGCAGTCGTTGAAAAGAGTCAGAACCTCTGTAGGATAGTGCATAACCACCCATTTTAGTGGGCGGTAGCTAATCCCAGAGGGCCCAGGAGCCGACAAGTTAGAGGTGCCGGATAATGCCGCCTCGAGCTCGGAGGGTAGCAGAGGTGGTGCTGGTGGTAGTGGGGGCGGCGCGGGTGGGAGGCCCATGTCCGGTGTTGGGGGGGGGTTCCTTGAAGAACGTGGTTCGAAAGAGCTCACCTTTTTCGTTTTCGGATTCGGTAAAGGTGCCATCCTCCCGGCGGAGGGAGGGAACTTGGGTTGGGCGAACACCAAGGCCCCGCTTGGCCCAGGACCATATGTTGGTAGGGTTAGCTTCCTTGGCTTGTTCGGAGTAGTAGGTGCGCTTGGCTGCGCGTACACCTCTTTTGAAGGCTTGGTGGGCGCTTGAGCGGGTGAGGGCGGATGGGGTCTCCCCCATCCTGTCTACCATCTTTGCAGGACTCGCCCTATGGCGCTTTCAACAGCCCGGGTGCAACCTCCTTGCGTATGTGGACGACCACCTCATTGTCTGCATCAGCCCCAACATCACATCCAATTGTGACACCCTGGCTGCCATCTACCAACAACTCAATGGGCACTTCCTCTGCCTCGGTCTCAACATCGAAGCTGTGAAGACAGAAGCTCTCCACTTTCACCCACCCCGACACACCATTGGTTACGACAACTGGAGGACCGCCGGTATTCAAATCACGCCCACCACCATAATCAAACCCACTAACCCCCTGCGATGGCTCGGAATTTGGTGGGACCCTGGTCTCTCCTTCAAAGCCCATGTTGAGTGAATGCGCTCGAAAGGCCTCTCCACCCTCACCGCCCTATGCATACTTGGCAACACCGAGCATGGTATCTTAGCCCTCCTTCTCCGCCAACTATACTCAGCCTGCATTCGCACCGTGCTTGCATGGGGCTCACCTGTCTGGTATCATGGCCGTTCCCAAAAAACCTTGGTCAATCGTCTACAGGCAGTCCAAAACACTGCCTGCCGATGGATTTTAGGCATCTACAAAGGCGCATCCCCCCTCTCGACAAATTTTCTATGTTTCACTCCCCCTTTCTTTGCCTATTTTGAATATTTAAAGACTGGCCATGCCCTGCGTCTTTGGCGCACCCCCCACTCTGTAGGCCGTCGTCGCTATCGTGACAGCGCTAACCTCCCCTTCTCCCATTCTTTGCAGGTCCATGTCCCACATGTCCAGCAAGTCCCTGCATATACGCACCCCCCATGGACGGACCCCCTTGCCTTCAGGCAAGGTCGGATCAATTTCGAAGTCCCCCCTATCCCTGTTCCCTCTGAGGTCCAACGCGCCTTCATCGTTTGAGCTTGGGAATGGTGCACCCCCACCTCACCCCAGGTCTTCACCGATGGCTCTCGCATTGGCACCGACTCAGGGTCCGCTATCTGCGCCATGCGTGGCACCTGTAAACCCGGCTACCGCTGCCTCACATCCCCCACTGTAGCCACGGCCACAGACGCCGAAATCTTTTCACTCGCTGGCGCCCCTGGATGGGCGGCTACCCACCTCCACACCCACCTACAGGAAGTCATGGACATCCACTTTATGTCCAACTCCCTTATGGCTATTAACCTTTTCCGGACTTGGCCATCCGCTTCTGGGGCCCAGCTCCTCCCCACCTGGAAGGCGGGTGTGGAAACGCTACTTGACTCATTCCCCGGCCTCACCGTCCGCTTTGCATGGTGTCCTGGTCACTCTGACATAGCAGGCAACGAGTGGGCAGACGCCGAGGCGAAAGCAGCAACAGATTTGCCACCATCCACACTTGCCCCCTCCATCTCCGCTCTCAAGGAACAATCCACGCTTGCTGTGCGGGCCCGCTGGGCTCACCAGCTCCGTCGCCCCCTCATGTCAATGGCCGACAAATACCTTGCAGTCACCGGACCCCCCACCCATATGCCACGAAAGCTCCTCACACTCTTCGTGGATCACCCCCACCATGAGCTATCTGCAGTGGCACAAGTCCTCTGTCGTGCCGGTCCCTACGGGGGCTACTGGCTGAGCTTTGACTCAGTCTACTGGCGCGTACACGGCCTGATTCCCTACTGCTGGTGGCACAACCACCCCCTGTGGCCTGTCCAGTCTACCACCCACATATTGGGCAGCTGTGACGCATTCCAGGCGTGGATTCCACGCGTCTGGCCGGCCAATCGCCCCCCCCCAGCCCACCACAGTGAGTGGGCAGACAAAACTCTCCTCCCCATCCTTTGGTGCTGGCTGCACGCGACGGGACACCTTAACCGCATCTCAGACCACACCATGGGGTCCATTCAGCTTGCATTCGCCACCATGGATCTGGACGGTCTGCCCACCTCCGGCGTGGACTTCGACCTCAACGTTCTTCAGGACTATGTGCGCTGATACCTCGGACCCAGGACACAGGACACGGACCTGGCTCTCTTGGAGCTTGCAGGTAATGCTCCTCCCTTTCCCACTGATTAACGCCTGTCTTTCGGTTTCCCTTATCGGTTTCTGTCTGGTGCTCACTGCCACCCCCCCTTCCATTTCTAAGTGTCCATAAGTTTTCCTCTCTTTTGTTAGTTAAGGGCAATGGTCACGATATGTATCCCTCCCTTTCCTCTTTCCTCTCCCCTCTCTTTAATAGGGCGCATTTCCCACTCGGCCCCTTTGGGGGTGTGCACCCTGCCCAGTTCTGTATGATGTGCAGTGACAGGTGCCTCCGTAGTTGTTTAGTCTAGGCCCCCCCTTTGGGGGGGCAACCTTGTATTAGATAATTCTGCAGGAATAATCAAAAAAAAAAAAAAACACTTGCCACCTTACACATACTCGGCAACACTGAGTGCAGGATATCGGCCCTCCACCTCCAGCAATTGTACTCGGCTTGCATGCGCACCGTGCTCACATGGGGCGCACCTGTCTGGTACCACAGCCAGTCCCAGAAAACACTTGTGAACCGTCTACAGGCTGTTCAAAACACAGCCTGCCGATGGATTCTCAGTGTCTACAAGGGCACATCTCCCCTTTCTACTAATTTCTTATGCTCTCTCCCCCCTTTCTTTGCCTATCTCGAATATTTAAAGACTAACCATGCCCTGCGCCTCTGGCGCACCCCCCACTCTATTGGCCGTTGCTGCTATTTACCACACGCTAATCTCCCATTCTCCCTTTCATTACAGGCCCGTGTCCCCTGTGTCCAGCAGGTCCCAGCATATATGCATCCCCCCTGGGTCGACCCCCTTGCCTTCAGGCAAAGTTGGATCAGCTTCTCCATCCCCCCAGTGCCAGTTCCCTCCGAGGTCCGGATGGACTTTGTCTGTC
The DNA here is from genome assembly GCA_024195185.1 of Coniferiporia weirii. Taxonomy (NCBI): domain Eukaryota; kingdom Fungi; phylum Basidiomycota; class Agaricomycetes; order Hymenochaetales; family Hymenochaetaceae; genus Coniferiporia; species Coniferiporia weirii. Next base: position 10,526 of record JAKOPK010000535.1, read on the forward strand.
GAGCTCAGGAACTGTGCACGCCCCACACCATCCAGGTGTTCACCAACGGCTCCCGCCTCGGCCAGAAAGCCGGATCCGCCATTGTCGCCATGTGTGGGCTGCAACGGCTATGCTCCCATCGGCTGACCTCCCCCCTGTGCACCACCGCCACAGATGCCAAACAGTTCTCCCTCAGTATCACCCCCGGTTGGGCTGCACGCCACCTCCATGAGGAGCTTGAGCAGGTTCACGACATTGTCTTCATGTCAGACTCGCTCACAGCCCTCAACCTATTCAAACACTGGCCCTCCACCTCAGGAGCCAACCTCCTCCCTCTTTGGAAGTTGGGGGTCCAGACCCTCCTGGACCCCCCCCTTCAGGGGGGCACATGTATTAGATAATTCTGAAGGAATAATCAAAAAAAAAAAACCCCTTGTGCAGCCCTCCATCCCCCTCCATTGGTTGGGGATTTGGTGGGACCTGGGCCTATCTTTCAAACCCCACATTGAGCGCATGTGCTCTAAGGGTCTCTCAACACTTGCCACCCTCCACATTCTTGGCAACACTGAACGTGGTATCTCAGCCCTCCACCTCTGGCAGCTTTACTCAGCATGCATGTGCACTGTGCTTGCATGGGGTGCTCCCATCTGGTTCCATGGCTGGGCCCAGAAAACCTTAGTGAATCATCTGCAGGCTGTTCAAAACACTGCCTGCCAGTGGATTCTAGGCATCTACAAGGGCACGTCTCCCTTCTCCACAAATTTCTTATGCTCCCTTCCCCCTTTCTTTGCGTACTTTGAATATTTAAAGACTAACCATGCCCTGCGCCTCTGGCACACCCCCCACTCTATCGGCTGCCATTGTTATCTACCACGTGCTAACACCCCCTTCTCACTTTTGTTGCAGGCCTGTGTCCCTCATGTCCAACAGGTCCCAGTGTACACACACCCCCCCTGGGTCAACCCCCTGGCCTTCAGGCAAGGTTGGATCAACCTTTCCATCCCCCCTGTGCTGGTTCCCTCTGAGGTCCAGACGGACTTTGTCCATCAAGCTCAGGAACTTTGCACACCAGACATGCTCCAGGTCTTCACTGATGGCTCACGCCTAGGCCAGAAGGCTGGATCTGCAATCATCGCCATGCGTGTGCTGTACTGGCTCTGTTCTCACCAGCTGACATCTCCCTTGTGTGCCACTGACACAGATGCCAAACAGTTTTCCCTTGGCATTGCCCCTGGCTGGGCTGCACGCCACCTACACAAGTCACTCACACACATCTCGGACATATACTTCATGTCTGACTCACTCACAGCCCTCAACCTTTACTGTTGCTGGCCCTCTGCCTCTGGAGCCAACCTCCTCCCCCTTTGGAAGGCAGGCATGCAAACACTCCTTGACTCCTTTCCACAACTCACCATTCATTTTGTGTGGTCCCCCAGTCATGAGGACATCATGGGGAATGAGTGGGCTGATCAGGAAGCCAAGGCCGCAGCCTTATTGCTGCCCTCCAACCTCCCACCCTCCATTTCCACATTGAAGGAGCAAGTGACTCTCACAGCCCATGAACGCTGGTCCCTCCAACTCACCCATCCACTCACCTCAACTGCCAACAAGTACTTGGCAGTCATGGGACCCCCCACCCAGACTCTGTGTAAGCTGCTTATGCTACTTGTTGACCACCCTCACCATGAGCTCTCTTCTTTCTTGTTATTCCTTCAGAATTATCTAATACATCTGCTCCCCTGAAGGGGGGGCCATGACTAAACAACTATGGAGGTGCCCATCACTGCACATCATACAGAACTGGGTGGGGTGCATGCCCCTCAGAGGGGGGCCAAGTGGGAAAATGTGCCCTATTAAAGAAAGGGAAAAGGAGAGGAGGAAAGGGAGGGATACAAATCACGACCAATGCCCATAACTAATAAAAGAGAGGAAAACTGTTGGATGCTTAGAATTAGAGAAAGGGGAGGCTGCAGAATGCCATATGGGAGATTGATAAAGAAGCCAAACCAGCATTAAGGACGCCCTTGTGGGGCCCACATACGTGCACACCTTCCTCATGACATCACCCCAGTGACCTGGGTTCTGTGGCTCAATCTCCTTGTGCCCTACCACAGAGGTTCTTTAACACGTGACATGCTGTCCTCTGCACAAAGGTAGAGCACTAACGGAGTGTGGCTGACTGCTGGGAATCAACTTAAGCCTGAGAGGAGAATTACCCTCCCCCAGACCCACAGTAGAATTTAGTCCTCTCGGATCAGTGAAGGGAACTACCCCCCACCGCCATGGCCTGCTCAAACAAGGTGTGGTTTGCCACATGGGAAGTCAGATGCCAATTGGCACCAGGATCCTGCTGCAGGTCTTATCCCCAGCCTCCTTGCCAAGTTTCCTGTTCCCCTGCATGTGCTTCAGAAACCCAGGATTACCCTGGGGAATACTTGTGAGCAGCCAGTCACAGGATGCAAGCAGAGCCCGATCACCCCAGCCACCCTGCTTCTGGATCCACATTGTACAGGAGTCACCATGTTGCACAGGGGTAAGAGCCTCAACACTTGTTACAGCCACCAAGGAGTGCCTGTACTAACCACCTGCTGAGTGAGAGCAAGTCATCTACCCCAGGGGCCCATGCTGGCCTGTCACTCTCACATCGGCTGGTTATTGTCCTTCATGAACATGTGTTATGAGGCCCCTATCTCTTTTAGCAACCCACTGAAGCAGGATGCCATCATCAAGACCCTTTCAGGATTTGGGGCGGCAGTTTTTGGTTTGTCATGCTTGGGACAATGTGGCCCCAGGACACAGTCCCTTAAATAGATCTGAGTTTCCCCAAACCAAGGTTTCCCAACCGAAGTCAACTGTGCAACCCCCCCTCCTCAATGCTGGGGACATCGACATCATGTCCCCCCCCAACCAGCTTGCACCAGCCAGCAGGCATGCCACCCCAAGAGAGCAACACAGATGTGAAAAGGAATCATCCTCACTGAGTCATCTAATCCAGTGGGACGTTAACGACAGGTCCCAGTCCCTTTGGCAGGCACTAAAGGCACCCATTGCCTGCTGCATGATGGTGATGACCAGTGAAACGACAGCATGGAGAGCCAGACCACCAGTCGGAGAGCCCTTCTCTTGATTCTCAACCCAGCCAGAGACCAGACCAGAGTATGGGTTACTGTGACTACCCCCAAGAACACCCCCAGAGCAGGATCCATGGAGATGGTGGTGGTAAGAGGACAAGAAGGGTTGGCCATGAGCTCTCTGCCATAGCTCAGGTCCTATGCTGTGCCGGTCCCTACATCAGGAAAAACCATTAACCTATTTTCTGCTATTTTTCACTATTTTTCACTATATAGTGCTATATAGTGAAAAATAGTAAAAAATAGCAGAAAATAGCAAAAAATAGGTTAATGGTTTTTTGCTGATGTATGGGGGTTACTGGCTGAGTTTTACCTCAGCCTACTGCCACGAGCATGGCCTGATCTCCTACTGCAGGTGGCACAACCACCCACCTTGGCTGGTGCAATCCATGGTGCATATCTTGGGCAGCTGCAAGTTGTCCACGCCCTGGATTCCATGCATCTGGCCTAAATGGTGACCCCCCCCTGTCCACCATTCTGAATGGGTGGCCAAAGACCTTATCCTTGTCCTGCTGTGCTGGCTGCACCTGACAGGACACCTAAACTGCATCTCAGACCATACTGTGGGGGCCATTTGTTTGGCATTTGCTGCCATGGCTCTGGACGGCCTCCCCACCACTGACGGACTCAACATGGGTACCCTTAGGGATTATGTGCATTGTTACCTCAGACCTCGGACACAGGACACAGACCCAGCTCTCTTGGAGCTTGCAGGTAACACTCCTCCCTTTCCCTCAGATTTGTGATTGCCCTTCAGTTTCCCTCATCGGTTTCTCACATGGCAACTGCAGCCCCCCCTTTCTCTTTTCTTATGCACTTCCAGAGTTTTCCTTTCTTTTACTAGTTAGGGCATGGCGTTGCTATATGTAAACCTCCCATTCCTCTTTTCCCCTCTTTCCTTAATAGGGTGTGTTTTCCACTAGCCCCCTTTGGGGGGACATGCCCCACCCAGTTTTGTGTGATGTGCAATGACAGGTGCCTCTGTAGTTGTTTAGTCATGGCCCCCCCTTTGGGGGGGCAGATGTATTAGATAATTCTGCAGGAATAATTTAAAAAAAAATGGGGCCACATTGTCCTTGGCATGTCAAATCAAAAACTACCACCCCAAATCCCAGGAGGGTTCCTGATGATGGCACAAGTGCTATAAGGGAATAGGGGCTTCATAACAAGTGGTATGTCAATAAAAACCAGCCAACTCAAGAGAGACAGGCCACCACTGGCCCCTGGGGTAGATGATTCACTCTCACTCAGTGGGTGGTTAGTCCAGGCAGACTCCCTAGCAACCTTGAGAGAGATAGGTTGGGGTCCAAGCTGTGGGGCAACACAGTAACTCCAGTATGCTGCAGATCCAGAAGCAGGGTTGTTGGGATGACCGGGCTCTGCTTGCACCCTGTGACTGATGGCTCATGAGTACTCCCCAGGGTAATCCCAGGTTTCTGAAGCATGTGCCAGGGAACAGGAAACTCCAGCTGGGCCTTACATCCCCATGCCACTATGGAGTGGGCTGTAGCAGTGGCAGATAGTTCCCGTCACTGGCTCCAGAGCACTAAATCTGCTGTGGGTTCACATGGGAGTAAGTCCTATTGCAGGCTTAAGTTGATTCCAAGCAGCCAGCCACACTCAGCCCCCTTGTAGGAGGGGATGAGGACAGCATTTTCTTTTTTTTGTTATTCCTTCAGAATTATCTAATACATCTGCCCCCCCAAAGGGGGGCCATGACTAAACAACTATGGAGGTGTTACATTTTTCCTTGCACTCTCCACCAACTCCTATCCCCATATGCCCCTAGTACGTTCCATGACCTCGTTGCGCTTACTGATCATGTACCATGCTCAGTCATCTCTTTCCATGCACTTCCACCATGTTCTGCTAACTCATCACCCATACCACATTCCATCCCCTTCCCCTATATTCCATAGGTCTATATAAGCTGTACCTCGTCGAGCATATAGCCTTAAGCTTATGCTCTTTGTTCTTACAAGCTCATTTGCCCACCCACGAGTCCAGCGTGCTCTCCGTCGTAACCCGACCCAATACTGACACGCCCACCGTATGCGACTCTCCAAGTACATCGTCGTCACCATCTTCGTCGCCCACCTCATCGTGTCCCACCATTGACTCCGCCTAAAGCGTATCCGCAACCCAGACGGCTCGCCCATCCTTTGATCTTAACAGGAGGCACCCATCATTGCACATCACACAAAACTGGGCAGGGCATGTCCCCCCAAGGGGGGCTAGTGGAAAACACACCCTATTAAGGAAAAAGGGAGGAAGGGAGAGATGGGAGGTTTACATATGGTGATGCCATGCCCTTACTAATAAAAGGAAGGAAAACTCTGGAAGTGCATAAGAAAGGAGAATCATCAGGAAAACCCCAAATTCTATATAGTATGGCAGGAGAGCTATATAGTAGTATATAGCAATATATATGACTATATTAATGCCCTATATGCAATATAGCATACATAGTACTATATAGTATTATATAGTCACTCTCTGTTACTATATAACACTATATAGTGCTATATAACCACTCAGTGCTACTATATAATGCTATATAGTGCTTTATAATTATTCAATGCTACTATATTGCAGTTTATAGCTTTATATAGTACTGTCAGTAATGAATATGGTTATACAAGGTATTTTATCTATTTTGAACTATATCAACTATGATCCATCAGCAGTGGCAAGATGCATATGGCAGACCTAATACACTGATTGGTAGGTATGAAGGCTTCCCCAGTTGTTTATATAAAATGCATCACAGTCATCTAGGACAGTATGTGATTTCCAAGATGGATTTACCTTTCC
>JAKOPK010000536.1:0-16406 GCA_024195185.1 Coniferiporia weirii
ACCCCGCCCAGTTCTGTATGATGTGCAGTGACGGGCGCCTCCATAGTTGTTTAGTCTTGGCCCCCCCTTTGGGGGGGGCAACCTTGTATTAGATAATTCTGAAGGAATAATCAAAAAAAAAAAAAAAAAACCTCCATGTGCTACAGTGGAATGCCACCTGGTCTTTGGTGGCCATCCACTCCCTACTCCCAGCCCTATCTGATGACCCCACCCCCCCACACCTTTTGCTCATCCAGGAGCCCCCCTGGTATCAAATTGGTCTCCAACCTTCTCTTTCAGACCCGACTGGGTCAGCGGTCCTCAATGTCCCATTGATCCCCAGCTACGTACCCATCCTCCCACCTGACACATGCCCTTGCATTGTAACATATGTCTCATGCTCTCTTCCATCTTCCTCCTGGTCTGTTCTTGGCACCGCCACAAACAGCACTGACGTACTGACGGTGGAGGTCCGCTCCCAACAAACTGTCTGTGTATGCAACTACTACAGTATGACCCCGGTGGACAGGGATGGCGCCCCCCCCCAGTACCCAGGTGAGTCTTTCTTATTTAATCTCCCCTTGGCACTGGCTGCCACCCTCACAGTGTGTGGCGACTTCAACCATCACCACCACTCATGGTCCAACCTTCATGCCAACCATGCTGAGGTTCTTGGGGCGCAACCCTTGGACGACTTCTTCTGTGTGAACGGCTTTGAACCAGTGCATGACCCTGACTCTGACTCCTGTCCTCACGACAGCATCAGATGTTGCCCCATTGACATGGTCTGGGCCCCACCCACTCTAGATGCCAACTCAATCATGGACACCTTTGAGTTGACCCACACCGCCCTCCCCAACCATGCCTGCCTCAAGTGGGCCATACCAACCTCTGTCCCACCACCCATTCCGTGGACCCAACGCCTCACCGCTGACGAATTCATGGAATGGTCTGAACTCGCCTACCCAGCCCTTGACTGCGCCTTCGAACTCCAGGTCACTGACACCGCCTCCTTGGACCTCAAAGCTGCCACCATGGTGAAAGTCATGGAGGATGCCTTGGCCCCCTTTACATCAATTGCAAAGCTGAGGAAGACCGAGGTAGCATGGTGGACCCCCCACTGCGCCGAACTCCTCAAATCCATCAGCACCACACCTACCACCCTCCAGTGCTCTAGAGCCCGACAGGCCTTCAAAAGGGGTGTGCATGCGGCCAAGCGCACCTACTATTCCAACCAGGCCAAGGAGGCCAACCCAACGAACATTTGGTCCTGGGCCAAGTGTGGATTGGGGGTTCGCCCCACCCAAGTCCCTTCCCTCCGACAAGGGGACGGCTCCTTCACCAAATCTGAAGAAGAGAAAGGTGAGTTATTCCACACTACTTTCTTCAAAGAACCTCCCCCTTTGCCAGACGTAGGCCTCCCACCCGCGCCACCACCCCCCCCAAAGGCGCTGCCTCTGCTCGCTTCCGAGCTCGAGTCGGCACTGGCCAGTACTTCCAACTTGTCAGCTCCAGGGCCCTCTGGGATCAGCTACCGCCCAATCAAATGGGTGGTTTTGCATTATCCTGACAAGGTTTTGGCTCTTTTCAATGACTGCTTGCACTTGGGGCACCACCCTGAATGCTGGCAGTTGGCAAAAGTGGTCATGCTCAGGAAACCAAACAAGAAGGACCTGTTCTCACCGCAGTCATACCACCCCATTACCCTCAAGGAGACCTTGGGAAAGCTCCTCAAAAAGATCATTGCTAACCAGCTCCAGTTCCTCATGAATGAGGAGGACTGGCTGCCCCCTAACCAATATGGTGGGCGTCAGGGCCACTCAGTCTATGACGCCTCACAGCACCTTCTACAGATTGTTGAGCACGCCCACTCAAAAGGCCCTGTTTGTTCCATCCTCGCAGTGGACATCCAAGGATTCTTCAACTTGGTGCACCCGGCCCTCCTTCACCAGCAACTTGTGTTGATGGGCTGTCTGCTTAACATGGCAGATTGGTGTCTGTTGTTTATGATGGGCAGGAGTGTCTCCATCTCCTTCAATGGGATGACTCTGCCCACTGCCCCAAAACCCGATCTTGGCACACCACAAGGATCACCAGTCTCCTCCATCTTGTCAACAATTTTTGTGGGCCTTGCTATCCAGTGTTTCCAACAGCTGGGATGCAACCTACTTGCGTACATTGACAACCACCTCATCATCTGTGTCGGCCCCAATATCGCATCCAACTGCACCACCCTGGCCCTCGCCTACTGACAACTCAATGCCCAATTCCTCCGGTTCAGTCTCAACATTGAAGCTGTGAAGATGGAGGCTCTCCACTTCCACCCACCCCGGCACACCGTCAGCTATGACAATTGGTGCACCATGGGGATTCAAATCACACCCACCACCCTTATCAAACCCACTAACCCCCTGCAATGGCTGGGGATCTGGTGGGATCCTGGTCTCTCTTTCAAGGCCCATGTTGAGTGCATGTGCTCCAAGGGCCTCTCTACTCTTTTTTTTTTTTATTCCTGCAGAATTATCTAATACACCTGCCCCCCCGAAGGGGGGGCCATGACTAAACAGCTATGGAGGCGCCCATCATCGCACATCACACAAAACTGGGCAGGGCACGTCCCCCCGAGGGGGGCTAGTGTGAAGTGCACCCTATTAAGGAAAATGAGGGAGAGGAGAGATGGGAGGTTTACATATCGCTACACCATGCCCTAACTAGGGAAAGAAAGGAAAACTGTGGGGTAGCATAAGAAAAGGGAAGGGGGAGGTGTGAGTGCCATGCGGGAAATCGAGAGGAACCTGAAAGACGCTCACAAATCAGAGGGAAAGGTGGGAGCATTACCTGAGAGCTCCAAGAGGGCCAGGTCCGTGTCCAGTGTCCGAGGTCCGAGGTAACGACGCACGTATGCCCGTAGGGTGCCCATGTCGAGTCCATCAGTAGTAGGGAGGCTGTCCAGAGCCATGGCAGCGAACGCCAAACAAATGGCCCCCACGGTATGGTCTGAGATGCGGTTGAGGTGTCCTGTCAGGCGCAGCCAGCGCCACAGGACCAGGATAAGGTCTTTGTCTGCCCATTCAGAATGGTGGACAGGGGGGGGTCACCATCTTGGCCAGACATGGGGAATCCAGTGCGCAAATGACTCGCAGCCACCCAGAATGTGTGCAGTGGATTGTGTTGGCCAGGGGGGGTGGTTGTGCCACCTGCAGTACGAGATCGGGCCATGCGAGTGCCGGTAGGCTGAGTCGAAGCTCAGCCAGTAGCCCCCATAGGGACTGGCGCGACAGAGGACCTGGGATACTGCAGATAGCTCACAGTGTGGGTGGTCAACCAGGAGTGTGAGAAGCTTCCTGGGCATCTGGGTGGGGGGGCCTGTGACCGCAAGATATTTGTCGGCGGTAGAGGCAAGAGGGTGGGCAAGTTGGAGGGACCAGTGTTCACGCACGGTGAGCGTCGCCTGTTCCTTCAGCACGGAGATGGAGGGGGGGAGATTGGAGGGCAGTAGGCGAGTAGCTGCCTTGGCTTCCGCATCAGCCCATTCGTTACCTGGGATGTCCTCATGACCAGGGGACCACGCGAAGTGAACATGTAGCTGTGGGAAAGAGTCCAGAAGAGTCTGGACACCTGACTTCCATAGGGGAAGGAGGTTGGCCCCCAAGGTGGATGGCCAACACCAGAAAAGGTTGAGGGCAGTGAGCAAGTCGGACATGAAAACAATGTCAGTGATGTTCACTAGGGTGTCATGGAGGTGGCATGCAGCCCAGCTGGGGGTGATGCCGAGAGAAAATTGTTCGGCATCTGTGGCGGTAGCACATAGTGGGGAGGTCAGCCTATGGGAGGCGAGCCGGTTAGGTCCGCTCATGGCTACAATGGCAGATCCAGCCTTCTGGCCGAGGTGTGAGCCATCGGTGAAGACCTGGACAGTGAGGGGCGTGCACAGTTCCCAAGCTCGATGGACAAAGTCTGTCCGGACCTCGGAGGGAACCGGCACAGGGGGGATGGAGAAGGTGATCCGGTCTTGTCCAAAGGCAAGGGGGTCGACCCAAGGGGGGTGCGTGTACGCTGGGACCTGTTGGACATGGGGGACACAGGCCTGCAGCGAAAGGGAGAAAGGGATGTTAGCACATGGTAAATAACAACGGCAGCCAATAGAGTGTGGGGTGCGCCAAAGGCGCAGGGCATGGTTAGTTTTTAAATATTCAAAATAAGCAAAAAAGGGGGGGAGGGAGCAGAGGAAATTTGTAGAGAAGGGAGACACACCCTTGTAGACGCCTAGAATCCACCAGCAAGTGGTGTTTTGAACTGCCTGCAGATGATTCACTAATGTTTTTTGGGACTGGCCGTGGTACCAGACTGGTGCGCCCCATGCGAGCATGGTGCGGACGCACACCGAGTACAGTTGCTGGAGGTGGAGGGCCGAAATGCCGTGTTCGGTGTTACCGAGGATGCGTAAAGCAGCGAGTGTGGAGAGACCCTTGGAGCACATGCGCTCCATGTGGGGTTTGAAGGAGAGACCCGGGTCCCACCAGATCCCCAGCCAACGGAGAGGGATGGAGGGATGGATAAGTGTGTGTGGGTCGATTTGAATTCCCATTGTATCCCAGCTGTGATAGCCGAGTTTGCGACGGGGTGGGTGAAAGTGGAGGGCCTCTGTTTTGGCGGCTTCGATTTTGAGGCTGATCCAGTTGAAGAGGTTGTTGAGGTGGCGGTATGCGTCCGCGAGGGTTTTGCAGTTGGCAGTGACTGAGGCGCCAACGCATACGATGAGATGGTTGTTGATGTAGGCCAGGAGTTTGCACCTGCGCCACTGAAAGCGGCATAGGATGAGTCCGGCGAAAATCGTTGATAGTATTGGGGAGGCGGGCGAGCCTTGAGGGGTGCCCAGGTCGGGTTTTGGGGTCAGAGGGGTCATTGTGCCGTCGAAAGAAATGGCAACTTTATGCCCCATCATAAATGAGAGGCACCAGTCCGCCATGTTAGGCGGACAGCCCATCGTAAGAAGCTGTTGATGAAGGAGTTGGGAGTGCACCGAGTCGAAGAAACCCTGAATGTCTACCACGAGGAGAGAGCAGACCTGGTTCGTCGAGTGGGCACCCTCCATTAGTTGGAGAAGGTGTTGGGTGGCGTCGTAGACTGAGTGTCCTTGACGCCCCCCATACTGGTTAGGTGGCAACCAGTCCTTGGTATTAGCAAGGAACTGGAGCTGGTTAGCAATCATCTTCTCAAGGAGTTTGCCTAGGGTTTCCTCGAGGGTGATGGGTCGGTAGGAGTGGGGGGAGAAGGGGTCCTTCTTGTTCGGTTTCCAGAGCATGACGACTTTTGCCACCTGCCAGCACTCGGGGTGGTGCCCCAGGCACAAGCAGTCATTGAAAAGAGTCAGGATTTCGTCCGGGAATGCAGCGATCACCCATTTGAGTGGGCAATAGCTGATGCCCAATGGCCCCGGAGCCGACAAGTTGGAAGTGTCGGTAAGTGCGTCCATCAACTCAGTGAGGAGTAGGGGGGGAGCGCCCAGTGGAGGGGGTGGAAGGGGGCCGAGGCCCGTGTCCAGGAGGGGGGGTGGTTCTTGGAAATAGGTGGTGCGAAATAACTCACCTTTCTCCTCATCCAACTGGGTGAAGGAGCCGTCTGTGCATTTGAGTGAGGGGACTTGAGTGGGGCGTGTTCCCAGGCCGTGCTTGGCCCAGGACCAGATGTTGGAGGGGTTGGCCTCTGCTGCCTGATCTGAGTAGTAGGTTTGCTTTGCTGCCTGCACCCCTCGCTTAAAAGCTTGGCACACAGCGGCTTGCAGACGGTTGGTGGGGGCGGCGTTGATGGCCTTAAGGAGGTCGCCACATGTAGGCATCCACCAAGGGACCTCGGTCTTCGATGGCTGGGCGATGGTGGTAAAAGGCTGGAGGGCCACCTCCATGGAATGTATCACAGCGGCGGCCTTGGCGTCTAAGAGGGTGGGGTTGTTGGCCAGGAGTTTAAAGGCCTCGGTCAGGGCTGGGAAAGCTAGTTCCAACCACTCCCCGTAGTTGTCGTTTGTGAGGTGGCAGACTCAGGGTAGTGGTGGTGGGAGGTTAGTGGTGACCGCCCAGGTGAGTTGGGAATGGTCAGAGAGGGTGGATCGCACTGAAGCGAACGAGTCTAGGATAGACTCTGGCGCAATATGGGGTGGGGCCCACACCATGTCAATTGGGCACCGATGTGGGCCGTCCTTGGGACAGGAGTCAAGTCCAGCGCATGGGCAGGCTCGAGGCCATTTTCCCGGAAGAAATCATCGAGGGGTTGCGCCCCCAATGACTCCCGCTGAGTAGCAGCAAGGTCGGACCATGAGTGGTGGCGACGGTTGAAGTCGCCACACACCAGAAGGGAGGTGGCCAGCACTGGGGGGAGTGAAAATAAGAAGGACTCACCAGGGTACTGGGGGGAGGGGGCAACACGTTCTGGGGGGCTCATGCCGTAGAAATTGCAGACCCAGACTGTGACTTGTGCGTGGATCTCCACTGTCAGTACATCTGTGCCGTGTGTAGCAGGGCCGATGACAGACCAGGAGGAAGGGGGAAGGTTGCATGATACATATGTTACAACACATGGGCATGTGTTGGGCGGGAGGACGGCAACATAGCCAGAGATAGACGGGACACCATAGATAGTCAGTCCAGCTGGGTCAGTTTGGGAGGGTTGCGATCCGATTGGATACCAGGGCGGTTCCTGGATTAAGAGCAGATGAGGAGGAGATGGAGCCGAGGAAAGAGAAGGAAGGAGGGATTGTATTGCCGCAAGTGAGCAGGTGGCGTTCCACTGGAATACACAGAGTTGTGCACTCATTAATACTCCTCTTCTTCGGGAAGTATAGGGAAGTCCTGTTCTTGTCCGGAGAGGATGCCGCAGAAGCGGCGTTTCTTGGGACAGGTGGAGAAGGTGGCAGGATGGTCGCCACCACAGTTGCGGCAGTGGCGGGGGTGGGGGCAGAGGTCCGACTCGTTGGCCTTGGTAGCGCAGTCGGCACATGATTTGCGATGGTTAATGGTGCGGTGATTGCCAGCGCATTTGGCGCACATCGCGGGGGCTTTGCAGCCCTTCGTACCATGCCCGAGGGCCTGGCAGCGCTCACACTGGGTGAGGCTGGGGCGGATGGGTGGGACGGAGAGCTGGAGGGAGGTGCCGAATAGCCATACCCGGGGCCTCTTGAGGAGGCGCACGCGGACTTGACTGTCAGGGTCAGCAAAGGAGAAGGAGACCGGGCACTGCTTGAGGTTAACAAGGTTTTCGGTCAGTGTTGCAAAGTGTGGTGGGATAACAAAGTCGAGGTTGCAGAGCACAAAACTCCTCCATGCTTTTGAAGAGGATCTGCTGGGCAGTGGTGATGCGTGGGGGGCGCACCAGAGGGGTAATGGAGTCAGCAGACTATTTACCAGTCTGTGTGAGAGGGGTGTGGGGACTGCCCAACTCCATAGCAATTTCACGATCATAGTTGTGAGTCTCAGGTGCACTGGTGTGGTATGGCGAGGCAGCCAATGGGTCAGGGGAGGACATCTGGAAGGCAGGGCCTAAGGTCGACTCTTGAGGGGCCGGCAGAAAGCAGGGGGAGGACACCGGAGAGGACACCGGGGGTTGCAGGGTTAGGGGTGTTGCCTTGGACTGGGCCACAATCCAGGCCACGGCCAATGCTGTTGATGACTGAGGTACAGGGGGAGCCTGATGGAGAGGGCATTGTGAACCACTGGACGACATTGAGGGAGTCTGAGCTACATGCTGCAATATTGATGGTGGTGGTTACAAGTCAAGAAGGATGAGACCATCCAGATCCATGGCGGCAAATGCCAACCAAATGGACCCCACAGTGTGGTCTGAGATGCAGTTAAGGTGTCCTGTAATGCGCAGCCAGTGCCTGAGGATGGGGAGGAGGAGTTTGTCTTCCCACTTGCTATGGTGGGCTGGGGGGGGGGGGGCAATTAGCTGGCCAGACTTGTGGAATTTATGCCTGGAAAGCATCTTTTTTTATTTTATTTATTTTATTATTCCTTCAGAATTATCTAATACAAGGTTGCCCCCCTGAAAGGGGGGCCTAGACTAAACAACTACAGAGGCACCCATCACTGCACATCATACAGAACTGCCTGGAAAGCGTTGCAGCTGCTGAGGATGTGGGCAGTGGACTGGACAGGCCAAGGGGGGTGGTTGTGCCACCTGCAGTAAGGGATCAGGCCATGTACGTGTCAGTAGACTGAGTCAAAGCTCAGCCAGTAACCCCCATAGGGACCGGCACAACAGAGGACCTGAGCTACTGCCGACAGCTTACAGCGGGGGTGGTCCACAAAGAGTGTTAAAAGCTTATGCGGAGTACAGGTGGGTGGGCCGCTGACTGCAAGGTACCGGTTGGCTGTTGAAGCGAGTGGGTCAGCCAGTTGATGAGACCAGTGTGCATGGGTGACGAGTGTAGACTGCTCCTTGAGAGTGGAGATAGAGGGGGTGAGGGAAGATGGCAGCAAGTCTGTAGCTGCCTTAGCCTCGGCATCAGCCCATTCATTGCTGGCAATGCCTGAGTGACCAGGGCACCAAGTGAAGTGGACTGTGAGACCGGGGTGTGAATCGAGCAGCATCTGCATGCCTGCCTTCCAGGTGGGGAGGAGTTGGGCCCCCATTGCTGAAGGCCAAGTGTGGAAAAGGTTGATGGTGGTGAGTGAGTTGGAGATAAAGTGGATGTCCAAGACCTCACTCAGGTCCTCACGGAGGTGGGATGCCACCCAGCCAGGGGTGCCAGTGAGTGAGAAAATCTCGGCATCTGTGGCAGTGGCAATGGAGGGGGACGAGAGGCGGCAGAACCCCAGTTTGGTGGTGCCACGCATGGTGCAGATGGCAGACCCTGAGTCATTGCCGATGCGTGAGCCATCCATAAACATCCTTTAACCACCACCATCGACTTTTGCAGCGGTAGCTAAAACTCCCTCAGATGTCGTCCAGTGGTTCAGGCTGCCCTCCCTGTCCCAACCCCTTCAACTTCTCATCATTCAAGGCATCGTTTGCATCCCTGGACATGGCCTTGAAGCCACCGGCACCCCCACCCCCACAACGCCCAGCGTCCTCACCACCGTCCTCCCCCCACCAGTTCCCGGTTCTCACTGAAGAGCCAGCACTTGGCCCCACTTTCCAGATGTCGTCCCCAGACCCCCTTCAAGGTGCCCCATCCTCCCCTGTTGCACAGGGTGGATCAGGCGAAGACCTGGCCATGGAGCTCGGCAGCCCTCACACTCCTCAAGTGCAGACCGGCAAGCAGTCTGCAGACACCATCACCCCCCTCGTCCGCCCAGCATGCGTCACGGAGTCCCAACAGATTCTGTTTGAGTCGGTAGCTCGGTTTGAGGACCTCTATCGAAGGGTCAACAGTGGCCCCACTGAAGCCACCCCCCCGAGATGGCGTTCGAAATCGCTCGGTACCTTGGCAGGTTGCTTGCGCACTGCCATGTTACCTTGACCTCGCTTAAACAGGCACAAGTAAGAGGCCCCCACCCCCAAAATGTGGAACTGAACAATGTTATCATGCAGTACGGAATCACAGCGACGGGCTACGACGTTGACCTGCCCGCTCCCTTCTCCACCAGTGTGCACGGCCCCCCGCCGCAAGCCCCGTGCCCCCCACCCTCCGATGAAATGAGGGAATTGAAGTCAGCCATGCTGAAACTTACCTTGGACGTTGGAGCCATTTCTCGCCAGGTCACCTCTCTGGCCACTCGTCCCCTGCCACACCCCCAACAGGTGGCAAAGACTCCGACTCCCACCAACGTGGGAGGCACCCAGACCACCCTTGTGGCATCAGCCCCAGTGGCCGGCACCCCTATCACATACACTCAGGCCACGGCCCAACCCGCAGCCCCTACTAACCCCCCACAGGTAACCACTACGGCAAATACCAAAAAGAAGAAGAAGTCTAAGTGTCAACTGCCACCCCCCCCAAGATGTTTGCCAAGGACCCCACTCTGGTCCTTAGCACCGGTCTCCGTGTCCCGCGTGCCGACTCCCGGCTCTCTGGTGCCATTCTCACCCAGCGGGCCCACGAGTTCTTCGATGCCCTCCCCACCACAGACTGCGTCACCGTCTTGTCCTCGGCATTCAACATCAAAGGCAATATTGTGACTGTCTTCGCCCACTGCCCAACTAACTCGACCCTGACCACCGAGATGATCATAGATCGCCACCAGGTCGCGTTTGCGCGCCACATGCACGATAGGTGCCTTGTCACCAATGCCGTCCTCCCGGACGACTTCATCCTCTCCCCGTCCCGCGTCCACCAATGTTCGGCCCTGCACATCTCCATGGTGCCCACTACTGACACATTTGGCACCAGAGGCAAACTATTCACCCTGTCCCAACTTCTGTCAGAATTGAAGCACAACCCATCACTTCGAAACCTCGACTTTGTTATCCCGCCCCACTTCGCTACACCGGCTGAAAACCTTGTTAACCTCAAGCAGTGCCCAGTCTCCTTCTCCTTCGCCGACCCTGACGGTCAAGTTCGCACACGCCTCCTCAAGAGGCCCCGCATGTGGCTATTCGGCACCTCCCTCCGGCTCTTCGTCCCACCCATCCGCCCCAGCCTCACACAATGTGAGCGCTGCCAGGCCCTTGGACACGGCACAAAGGGCTGCAAAGCCCCCGCGATGTGCGCCGAATGCGCCAGTAACCACCGCACCACCAACCATTGCAAATCCTGCACCGACTGTGCCACTGAGGCCAACGAGTCGGACCTCTGCCCCCACCCCTGCCACCTTCTCAGCCTGCCCCAAGAAACACCGCTTCCGCGGTATTCTCACCGGACAGGAGCAAGACTTCCCTATACTCCCTGAAGAAGAAGAGTAGTAATGAGTGCACAACTTTGTGTACTCCAGTGGAACACCGCCCGCTCACTCGTGGCGATACAATCCCTCTTCCCTTTTCTTTCTTCAGCTCCATCTCCTCCTCACCTGCTTTTAATCCAGGAACTGCCCTGGTATCAAATCGGATCTCAACCCTCTCTGACTGACCCAGTGGGTCTGCCTATCTATGGTGTTCCCTCTATCTTGGGTTTTGTTGCCATTCTCCTGCCTGACATGCACCCGCGTGTTGTAACATATGTTTCTCGCAACCTTCCCCCTTCCTCCTGGTCAGTCATCGGCCCTGCTACACACAGCACCGATGTACTGATGGTGGAGGTATGCGCACAAGTCACAGTCTGGGTCTGCAACTTCTATGGAATGAGCCCCCCAGAACGTGACACCCCCTCCCCACAATACCCTGGTGAGTCCTTCTTATTTTCACTCCCCCCAGTGCTGGCCACATCCCTACTGGTGTGTGGCGACTTCAACTGTCGCCACCACTCATGGTCTGACCTTGCCGCCACTAGGCAGGAGTCGCTGGGGGTGCAACCCCTCGACGACTTTTTCCAGGAAAATGGCCACAAGCCCGCCCATGCACTGGACTCCAACTCCTGTCCCAAGGACGGTCCCCGTCGGTGCCCAATCGACATGGTGTGGGCCCCACCTCATATCGTGCCGGAGTCTATCCTAGACTCTTTTGCTTTGGTGCAATCCACCCTCTCTGACCATGCCCAGCTCACCTGGGCGGTCACCACTAACCTCCCACCACCTCTGCCCCAAGTCCGCCGCCTTACAAACAACGACTATGGGGAGTGGTTGGAACTAGCTTTTCCTGCCCTGACCGAGGCCTTCAAACTCCAGGCCAACAGCCCCACCCTCTTAGATGCCAAGGCCGCCGCTGTGATACATTCCATGGAGGCGGCCCTGCAGCCCTTCACCACCCTCATGTGACCGTCAAAGACCAAGGTCCCTTGGTGGATGCTGACATGTGGCGACCTCCTCAAGGCCATCGACGCTGCCCCCACCAACCATCTGTGAGCTGCCGCGTGCCAAGCTTTTAAGCGAGGGGTATGGGCAGCAAAACGAACCTACTACTCGGATCAGGCAGTGGAGGCCAACCCCTCCAACATATGGTCCTGGGCCAAACGCGGCCTGGGCACACGACCCACTCAAGTCCCCTCGCTTAAACATGCAGATGGCACCTTCACCCAGTTGGATGAGGAAAAAGGTGAGCTATTTCATACCACCTACTTCCAAGCACCACCCCCCCTCCCACCCCCCCCCACTGGGCACCCCCCTCTACTCCTCACCGAGTTGATGGACGCCCTCTCTGACACCTCCAACTTGTCTGCTCCGGGGCCATCGGGCATTGGCTATCGCCCACTTAAGTGGGTGATCGCTGCATTCCCTGATGAGATCCTGACCCTTTTCAATGACTGCTTGCACCTGGGGCACCACCCCGAGTGCTGGTGGGCAGCAAAAGTCGTCATGCTCCGGAAGCCTAACAAGAAGGACCCATTCTCTCCCCGCTCCTACCGACCCATCACCCTTGAGGAAACACTTGGCAAACTCCTTGAAAAGATGATTGCTAACCGGCTCCAGTTTCTCGCTAACACTGAGAACTAGCTGCCACCTAACCAGTATGGGGGACGTCAAGGACATTCAGTCTATGACACTGCCCAACACCTTTTACAACTAGTGGAGGGTGCCCACTCGACGAACCAGGTCTGCTCTATCCTCGTGGTAGACATTCAGGGTTTCTTCAACTCGGTGCACCCCCAACTCCTTCACCAACAGTTACTAACAATGGGCTGCCCACCTAACATGGCGGACTGGTGCCTATCATTCATGACGGGGCGTAAAGTGGCCATCTCCTTCGATGGCACGACGACCCCTCTGACCCTGAAACCCGACCTCGGCACCCCCCAGGGTTCCCCTGCCTCCCCAATCCTCTCAATGATCTTCGCCAGCCTGGTCCTGCGCCGCTTCCAGTGGCGCAGATGCAAACTCCTGGCCTATGTCGATGACCATCTCATCGTATGCGTCGGTGCCTCTGTCACTGCCAACTGCAAAACGCTTGCGGACGCATACTGACACCTCAACGGCCTCTTCAACTGGATCGGACTCAACATTGAGGCCGCTAAAACCAAGGCACTCCACTTTCACCCCCCCCCCCCATCGCAAACTCGGCTACCACAGCTGGGACATGATGGGGATCCAAATCGACCCCAACACCCTAATCCACCCCTCCATCCCCCTCCGTTGGCTGGGGATATGGTGGGATCCGGGTCTCTCCTTCAAACCGCACGTAGAGCGCATGCGCCCGAAAGGGCTCTCTACACTTGCCGCCCTCCGCATCCTCGGCAACACTGAACGCGGCATCTTGGCCCTCCACCTCCGGCTATTGTACTCGGCATGCATCTGCACTGTGCTTGCATGGGGCGCGCCCATCTGGTACCATGGCCAGTCCCAGAAAACTCTTGTGAATCGCCTGCAGGCTGTCCAAAACACTGCCTGCCAGTGGATTCTCGGCATCTACAAGGGCACGTCCCCCTATTCCACTAATTTTCTATGTTCCCTTCCCCCTTTCTTTGTGTATTTCGAATATTTAAAGACTAACCATGCCCTGCGCCTTTGGCGCACCCCCCACTCCATCGGCCGCCGACGGTATCTGCCACGAGCTAATATCCCTTTTTCCCTTTCTCTGCAGGCCTGTGTCCCTTGTGTCCAACAGGTCCCAGCGTACATGCACCCCCCTTGGGCCGACCCCCTCACCTTCAGGCATGGTCGGATCAGCTTCTCTGTCCCCCCCATGCCAGTTCCCTCCGAGGTCCGGACAGACTTCGTCCATCGAGCTCGGGAACTTTGCACACCATTATCGGTCCAGGTCTTCACCGACGGCTCGCACCTAGGCCAGAAGGCAGGATCCGCTATCATTGCCATGAGCGGGCCGAATCGGCTAGCATCTCATCAGCTGACCTCCCCCCTGTGCGCCACTGCCACAGATGCTGAACAGTTCTCCCTTGGCATCGCCCCTGGCTGGGCCACTCGCCACCCACATGACGCACTGGAACACGTCACGGACATCACATTTATGTCTGACTTGTTAACAGTGCTAAACCTATACAAGTGCTGGCCCTCCGCCTTGGGGGCCAACCTCCTCCCTCTCTGGAATCGGGTGTCCAGACCCTCCTGGACTCATTCCCACAGCTACACATTCACTTCGTGTGGTCCCCCGGTCACGAGGACATCGCAGGCAATGAATGGGCTGACTCGGAAGCCAAGGCGGCCACACGCCTACCCCCCTCCAACCTACCCCCCTCTATCTCCGCGCTGAAGGAACAGTCGACACTCACTGCTCGTGAGCGTTGGTCCCTCCAACTCGCCTGCCCCCTCGCCTCCACTGCCGGCAAGTACTTGGTGGTCACGGGCCCCCCCACCCAGACGCCCAGGAAACTTCTCACTCTCCTGGTCGACCACCCCCACTGCGAGTTATCAGCAGTAGCTCAGGTCCTCTGCCACGCCGGTCCCTTTGGGGGCTACTGGTTGAGCTTTGCCTCAGCCTACCGGCACACGCATGGCTTGATCTCTTACTGCTGGTGGCATAACCACCCACCCTGGCCGACACAATCCTTGGCACACATCCTGGGCAGCTGCAAGTCGTTTGCGCATTGGATCCCATGCGTCTGGCCACGACGCCGACCCCCCCCCATCCACCACTCAGAATGGGCAGACGAAGACCTCATCCTGGTCCTGCGATGCTGGCTGCGTCTGACAGGACACCTACACCACATCTCGGACCGTACTGCAGGGGCCATTCATTTGGCATTCGCTGCCATGGCTCTGGACGGCCTCCCTACCACCGACGGATTGGACATGGACACCCTTAGGGACTACATGTGTCGATACCTCAGACCTCAGACACTGGACACGGACCCGGCCCTCTTGGAGCTCTCCGGTAATGTTCCACCATTTCCCTTTGATTTGTGAGCGCCTTTTGGGTTCCTCTCAATTTCCTGCATGGCACCTGCGCCTCCCCCTTCCCTCTTCTTAGGCTACCCCACAGTTTTCCTTTCTTTTGTTAGTTAGGGCATGGCGTTGCGATATGTAAACCTCCCATTTCTCTCTCCCTCTCTTCCTTAATAGGGCGCACTTTCCACTCAACCCCCCTCAGGGGGACGCGCCCCGCCCAGTTTCGTGTGATGTGTGATGACAGGCGCCTCTGTAGTTGTTTAGTCATGGCCCCCCCTTTGGGGGGGGGCAGATGTATTAGATAATTCTGCAGGAATAACAAAAAAAAAAAAAGGGTAGGTCAATGTTGTAACCTGTCACTGCGATTCTGTACTGTGTGGTAACATTGTGCAGTTCCACATTTTGGGGGTGGGGGCCTCCTCCTTGTGCCCATTTCAGCAATGTCAAGGTGACATGGCAATGTGTGAGTGTCCTGCCAAGGTACCGAGTGATTTCGAATGCCATCTCGGAGGGGGTGGCTTCAGCAGGGCCGCTGTTGACCCTATGGTAGAGATCCTCGAACCTAGCGACCGACTCAAACAGAATCTGTTGGGACTCTGTGATGTGTGCTGGGCGGACGAGGGGGGTGATGGTGTCAGCAGACCGCTTACCGGTCTGTGCTTGAGGGGTGTGAGGGCTGCCGAGCTCCATGGCCAGGTCTTCGCCCAATCCACCCTGTACAACAGGGGAGGAGGGGGCACCTTGAAGGGGGTCCGGGGACAACATTTGGAAAGCGGGGCCAAGGGCTGGCTCTTCAGTGAGAACTGGGAATTGGTGGGGTGAGGCTGGCGGTGAGGACACCAGGCATTGTGGGGGTGGGGGTGCCGGCAGCTTTGCGGCCGCGTCCAGGGACACGAATGAGGCCTTAAACGATGGGAAGTTAGAGGGGTTGGAATGGGGGGGGCGACCTGAGCCACTAGACAACATTCTGAGGGAGTATGAGCTACCGCTGCAAAATATCGATGATGGTGGTTAAAGGACAAGAAGGATGGGCCTCTCTACTCTCGCCACTCTCCACATTCTAGGCAACACCAAACATGGCCTTTTGGCCCTCCTCCTTTGCCAATTGTACTTAGCCTGCATCCGCACTGTGCTCGCATGGGGCTTGCCGGTATGGTACCATGGGCGATCTCAAAAAACCCTGGTCAATCATCTACAGGCCATTCAGAATATGGCCTGTCAATGGATTTTAGGTGTCTATAAGGGCGCATCCCCTCTCTCTACTAACTTCCTATGTTCCACTCCCCCTTTCTTTGCTTACTTTGAGTATTTAAAGACTGGCCATGCCCTGCGCCTTTGGCGCACCCCCCACTCCATAGGCCACTGCCGCTTTCATGACAGTGCTAACCTCCCCTTCTCCCATTCTTTGCAGGTCCACATCCCCCATGTCCAGCAAGTCCCCACATATACACACCCCCCATGGATGGATCCCCTTGCCTTTGGGCAGGGCTGGATCAAATTCGAAGTCCCCCCCATTCCTGTTCCCTCTGAGGTCCGACATGCTTTCATTGTTCGAGCTTGGGAATGGTGCACCCCCACCTCACTCCAGGTCTTTATGGATGGCTTTTTTTTTTTTTTTTT